>JAODXP020007386.1:0-76444 GCA_027497455.2 Sardinella longiceps | reverse complement strand
TAATGTCTTGGCCATCAAACAAGCCTGGTGGTCCTGACACATGGGGACTCGTCCGCTTGCGTTAACATTAGTTATGTAAAATTTTGGGAAAGGCTACTGTAATTCCTTCCTATTGGCTCATAGTTAGGCGAGTAGTGCTATGGGGACTCGTCCACTTTAATGTTAGTTGCGTAATTTTGGGGTAACGTTTGGCTACAGTAATTCCTGTCTATAGGCTATGGCAGCATAGTAGGTGTGTAGAGCTACGTTAATAGCGTACTGATTTATGAATGAATGACGTAAATTGGGCCTAGTATCAGTTTCGCTTATTGTTTTGGGGAGATACACTGATTTTCTTTTGTGTGTGTGTTTAACAGTGTAAGTAAAGGTAATGCTTAGGAGTTTCTTTTGTTCAATTGCAGTTTTGGTGGCAGGACAAACAATTGGCTGGAGCTGTCACTTTATTCCCATTTAGAGCGCTTTGCGCTAGGTTCAGGTTGCTTCCGTCACTGGAGTCTGGGTGAGGGCACCGCTGTGGAGAAACGGCTGGATTGACTTCTGTCGGTGCGGTACGTCTCCACTGGTAATGGTGAGTAAATGATCCTTGCTCTTGGGCTCAGTGCAAAGAAAGGGCAGATTAGTGTGGGGTAAGGGGGATGCTCCAGGCTTTGTCCTGTTAACCGAACTGCATTGGCTTTGTGATTTTGTTGGGTTGTATTTTTGTTATAGAGAGCATTTTGGTTGGTTTGCTTATTTGTTAGTTTGATTAGTTGTTTGTTTTGATCACACACTGTAGTTGGACTGAATTGTTGTCGCTGACTGTTTTTGTCACAATGGTTAATTCAAACAGTTTAGTTTAAGCTTTGAACAACAAAAACAGCTATTGCAAATGAAATTGGAATGGGAGAAAAAGAAATTGGCGATTGAACAAGAAATGTGTAAAAAGAAATTGGAACACGAAATTAAGATAAAAGAGAAAGACCATTTGTTGGAATTGGAAAAGCATAAAAATTGGGAACAGCAAGACCTAGAAAGAACTAAACTGAGGCTGCTTGAAGAGGGTAAAATTGGGGGAGGGCCGTCTTCTAAGTTAAGCCTAGCTGAAAAGAATATGTTGCCCAAAGTCAATGAACATCTTGATAACTTTTTTTTTTTTTTTTTGCCTTTAATCGGATAGGACACTATAGAGGTGGACAGGAAACAACTGGGAGAGAGATGGGGTGGGATAGGGAAGTAATGGTATGACCAGAGATCCTTCTTTACGGAGATAAATCATGAGGACCACTTCCTGGAGTCATGAGGCTAATGCCAAATAAGGTAGTTCTGGATTGCGCTAGCATTTTATGCAGTGGAGAAGCTCATTCTGTAACATTGAAGTCTATGAGAGAATCCAAAAATTCCACCGAAATTTTAAAAGCCTAATTTTTCTGGATGTACATTTTGGACATAATATAGTGATCACCAAAGCCCCCTGCCCCATTTCATATTATTGTCAAGACTGTGACTCTCCATTCCGTAGAAAATAAACTTTTAATCAGGTGTGCGCACCAAGTCTGTGAAAGTTTTTTTTTTCCTTTTTAGATCATGTCAAATCATACAATACATATATCAATGTACATGGTGTACAAAAATACAAATAATAAAAATTGCTTTACTTGGCTTTTCATCTACGGAAGTTGACTGCTTGGGGTGCCAGCTGCCATTAGTGTGGCAGCTCACTAGGAGGGCGTGGCCAGGCTAGTGGCAGCTAGCTCAGATGACTCCAATTTGCTCTCATAGACATGAACTACCATGACATATCTGGCCTCTGAAGAATCTGTGGTATGACGCTCTAGCCCACTGATACACGGCGCCCCCAGAATGCCCTGATGGTGGCTATCTTGTTTTTTGGGGTCAGAACAATGTCTAAATGTCAAAATGATATCAAAATCATAATCCTTATGCTCAATTTGCCACGAAAAGTGTCTTCATGCATCATCACCGGTGCTTTGGTTAAAAATTAAATTTATATATTAGCAGATGGCGGCCATCCAAGATGACGTTGAAATCTCAAAATGATGTCAGAATCACAATTCTAAGGGTCAATTTCCCACAAAAAAATGTATTCATACATAATTGTAGGTGCTCTGATAAAACAATGTTTTTAAAATACTTTTTCTGCATCCATTTTGCATTCGGCCCTCTAGAAAAAAATACCGACATTTTTGTGAGGGATATATGGGCTAATTTTTTAATAAATGGTGTAAAGAAGCCAAAACAGTTGTCAAAATATATTAGCCAGAAGATGGTCACGGAAGTGATGTTTATGACCCTACAACATTTGCCTGCAGTAACTTAATCCTGGGAGATGATGGGATGTTTATCTGGGGTGCGTTTCCCGTACAACGATGAACGTTAGCATTCTACCATCAAAGTACGATGTTGGTGGGAACTAGGTAGGTGCTCAGCTATGGGTGTTTCCCAAAAAATGCCTACCAACATGGTAGGCTACTATGTAAGTTTCTACCATGTTGGTATGTACAACCATAGTTCCTACGGCTACGACCATGTTTGCAGATGTTTTCGGAAGTGTTCGGAGACAATTCGGGCGCATTCGCGGTAGGAAGCGTGCCAGTCCCGTTATGTTGATATAGTCAGTTAATAACGGCGGTTACATGAACCTGTGATCAATATAAGATTCAATTAAGTCATATGCCAAAAGTGGTCTAGTTTATCTTCACCTTCGAGTGAAAATACAAGAAATAATAACGACAGGAAATTATATTGGCAAGTAGTCTAATTAGATGTGAGCAACCTTCCTCTACGTGCAGCAGGTGGCCTAGTGGGTTAAGCGCACAGCTTTGGCTCACATTCATTAGAGCAGTCGGAGGTTCAATGCCAGGTGATTGTTATAGAATATATTCTTACTCTGTGTCTAAATTATTATATTTAAAACAATACAAGACAAATAAACTGAAATTATTATCCATTTGCTTGGGCATATTTTACGCATTAGTGCCTAGGCTATAAAAATTCGCCTGTCCCCGCTTGTTCCATGCAATATTATCTTTGCATTTGAACGTCTACCGATTGATAACCCTCACATTAACAACGAAACCATCTAATTTCCTAATTGAATAGGCCTGCCATTACACCTGTTATCACCAATAATCACCACCTGGAAACTTTCTCCAAATGAAAATTCTTCCTAAATAATAAAGGAGAGGACAACAGAAACAAATCCCACACACGTTGACAGGTGGTTTTGAACTCGCAGGAATCACCGTTATACGCCTCAAAGGCGCACTGGCTTATCCATTTACGCCACCAGTCATCTCAATACACACTATATCTCTTGCCTAATTTAAATCATGAAAATACTCAAGGAGACTAACGTGGCCTATAATATTAATAATTAACAGGAAATCACATTGTCAGTATATAACCAAGTCTTACTCATCATTGAAGTGTTTTTAATCAACAATTTCGTTGTCTCCAAATTTACCCAACTATGGTATGTTCAACGCCCTCTGTTGACTACAGTGTTGTAGTAAGATACTAACTTGTTACGGGAGGTGAAGAGCTCTCGTAGGTACGGATCAAGTTACGATGTTGTTTACGATATAGCGCAGGAACCATGATTTCGAGAAACAAGGACATAGTAGCTACGTACATCGTAACATGGAGGTTTCACCTCCATAGTATGGACGAGCATTTTGGGGAACACCTCTCTCGTAGTTTCATGGTTCCCACGATGTTGGTAAGCCCCAGTTAGCCCGTAAATAGCTCGTAAATGTTTGGGAGACGCACCCCTGGACGATATCCTCATGGTTTAGGTCATTTATGCTTTTCAAAAAAACCCCGGATTTTTCAGCATTTTTAAATTCTGCGTCTATATCCACGCTTGAAGAGCCACATCTCCCAAACTAAATATGATGTCAAGATGAATCTTGGTTTCATACTAATGCGACATGGAAAAATAGGCTTTTTGGACAAAATATTAGAGAAATTTGAGAAGTCATGATTTTGATGTTGAGGTGATATGGAATTGTCCATTTATAACATACTCTGTTATACTGTATCACTTTGGAATGTAAATCAGGTGCCTTTGGAGGGACGGTTGAATCCGCTGTTTCAATTGACCCAACCAGGACCTTATGCTCATTTTACAAAGATGGAAATGTATCTGGCTTTATTTGGTATGTGTTGACTTTCCAATGTAAACCTATGGAGAATGATGCGTTATAGATTATAAAAGGCATGTATGCTCATTTAAAGGAGACATAGAATGGAAAACTACTTTTACATTGGCTTCTGTGAATTAGGAGAGGTGTGCATGTGTAGCCGGTGGCGGTCCGCACCGCACACGGGTCTCGAACCCGCCCCCCACAAGCTACAAACTCCCGGTGTGAGAGTGGGATGCTCTAACCAACTGAGCCAAAAGCCCGAGCTTTTAACTTAGCCGTTAGAAGCGCCGATGGAATTGGGTGATGAGGATTTACACGTACTGCCGCCAAGCTAGCCGAGGTAGCTGGCCTTTGTTACACATGGTCAAAGAGCCATCATGAGAATAAGGCATGGTTCTGCCCTTCTTCATATGGAAATCATGAATTTAGACTTAAAACATGGCCATGAGCGACTTAGAGCAAAGCCTACAAGTGATGTCAAATAGCACAAAGTCATTGCAGTTCAATTGTCGTTGCCAGAGAGGCCGCCATTTAGGCAAAAGGACCAATTTCAATACACATGCTAAATACGAAGTGTTAATTAGGCTTGTAAAATATCACAGAAATTACCTTTCGGTCTTAGACCTTCATCGGGTAAATTTACCGAAACGTAACTTAACCTTTCTTAACCTTTTAATAGATATTTTGCTTGCATAATGGTCAGTGTGCAGGATTCCTTCCAAGCTTTTAATCGATGACCATATGATCTTCTCCAATGCACCTGACCGAGGAAAAGAGGTGTGCGAGAAGTTTTCAACTAATTACTAACTCCTATATATACAAATAACATTTTGCATGCTAAAATCATGATTAAAATGACATTGCTGTTGTAGCTGAAAAAACAGCATAAACATCCACAGAGCATGATTTCCCCATAACCATAATATACAGGCTTGGTGGTGATAGCAAAGAGTATGTCAAGTTTGAGAGGCTGATCTTCACACTGTATATACTTCAAAACGTTAAGGATTGGAAACGTTGCTTTTTTAATCAATACATTTTTTTGGAGCATATACTGTACAGGGTGCAGATCAATCCCTCAAATTATCTTAGACTTGTCTGGCACCTGTAACTACTTTTTGGATGTGCGCACGTTTCCACTTTTCCAAAGAATATGTCAAATAGCAATAAACAATCTTATATGACACCTTTTAACATGCATATTTATTTTGAAATATTATATTGGTTTGAAGTTTACATGATTTTAACCAGCTGTTTCATTAGCTCCGCTTGCTTGTTTCAACTGACCCACCCGAGACAACAAAACGCATGTCTCACTTTCACACTAATACTTTTTTAATGTCTTCATCTGTGGTTGTAAACTCAACTGCATTTCACAGACAACAAATGGGTTGCTACTGACAAAATATTAGATGTCAGTCTTGTACAACCTTTGTAAATTATGTTTATGAAACACTGAAAGCCACAATACTGTACTGTACTATACTGTTACTATTGTGTATTTTTTATGAAGAATTGTAATAGAATCTGATTTGTCACAAAGTATAAAACCCAATTTTTCATGTAATATTTGGAGTATTTCTCTTATAATCTGCTAAGACAATCATAATTATCCTCATTAAAAAATAAACACATATGTCTGAGGAATGGTTAACAGAGTTGGATAAAGGTAAATTAGTAGGAGCCGTGTTTTTGGACTTCACAGCAGCTTTCGATGTAATAGATCACAACCTATTAATTGCAAAGCTCAAAGCATATGGCTTCACACTGTCATCACTGGACTGGATGCTCAGTTATTTGTCTAATAGAACACAACAGGTATTCTTCAACGGCACTCTTTCTGATAGCATAACTACCTCATGCGTTCTTGCACAAGGCATTTGCTTAGGTCCACTTTTATTTTCAATATTAGTAAACGATCTCCCATGTGTTGTCAAAAGGGCAAATGTAATAATGTATGCAGATGATGCCACTTTTGTTCTCCACAGCATTAACAACATCTGAACTGAATGCTAGTTTACAACATGAGTTGAACACAGTAGTTGACTGGGTGAAGGAGAACAAATTAGTAATCAACAGTTTCAAAACTAAATGTATGATATTTTGTAATAGAAACATGCTTAAGAATATCAACCCGCTCAATTTACACATTGCAGGCGCTATGGTTGAGCAGGTCAGTAAATTCAAACTACTGGGTATCAGATTAGATAATGTATTGTCCTGGTCAGATCAGATTGACCACATTGTCAGTATGATGGGCAAGGGCATTGCTATGTCCAGGAAATGTGCTGCATTTTGTCCAACTGTAGTTTTGAAAAATGTTGTCCAAAGTGTTGTTTTGTCTCCCTTACAGTATTGCCCAGTAGTATCGTCTAGTGCTGCACAGACACATTTAAGAAAACTCCAAATAGCACAAAACAGAGCAGCCAGAGTTCTTTTGCACAGTCCCTTTCGCACTAATGTTTGTGAGATGCATAGGAAACTGTCTTGGTTAACTGTGGAGGCAAAAGCTAGACACAATCTTTTGTTGTTTATGCACAAGCTTATGGTAGACAAAACCCCCAACTACTTTACAAGCAAACTTTTACTCAGTGGACATGATCATACATATTTAACATGACAAGTTAGCAATAGCTTGGTCGTAGTTCCAAGCCCACAGTAATTTCATGAAGAAAACCATAATATACAGAGGGGCAATAGAGTGGAACCTTCTCCCATTAGATGTTAGGGAAATTCAAAGTAAATTTTCTTTTAAGAAAATAGTAAAGCTAAGATTATTAATGTGTTGGTAAAACCTATTGTTATTATTGATTTGATCTTAAAACAACTGCAATATTATGTGAGCTTTTATTGTATTGCTGGAATATATTGACTGTGTATGATGCTCCTTGACTTGCCTAATGCAGACACATGTGTTGTTGGTAGCCTATTACATGAGTGTTCTGTTAATGTGTTTTAAAGTGTATTTTTATACTTGACTTATGGACCCCAGGAAGACTAGCTTCCACTCTTGTGGAAGCTAATGGAGATCCAAATAAACAATAAACAATAATAAACAATAAAACAAACAAAACATATGTTCCTTTTCACCCCTGATTCCCTGCACACACCTACCTAGTTCTTGTTCATTAGTCCAGTCCAAGGATTTGTGCCAAATTTCAGTTAAAAAGTTAAAAGCGAGACATTTAAATTTACAAGGCCTAACCATTTACACAAGTATTTGCATTATATTTTCTAAACAAAATGTGATAGAAGACGATGTCATTCTATATGTTTTAATGGTCAAGGATTTTGATACCATGTATGTCAATGTAAATGCCTCATCGTCATTGTGTCAAATTCTACACTTTGTTTAATATCATTGAAACCAAATATTTTCTAGCCAGTCTAAGCAGGTGGTTTTAGCTGATTCAAATTGGTAGGCACAGTACTGTAGGTGACATCATACATTCAAATAGCTTTCTCCAATGTCTTACCGCAATAACTCTATAAAATCATGTGGGATGGAGTTGTATGTGAAAGAGGTTTTGTGTCATATTTGCCCTCAGTTTAAGTGGCATTGCACTCAATCAGCGACTGAGTTAAATAATTAACCAGTCATGCAAAACTTCTATTGGGCAGTTATCTGAGATGCGCAGGGTCATATGAGAGGAAATTGGGACATATAAAATGAGTTCGGCAATCATGCAAAAGTGAGGTACATTATAAAATGCAAAACTAGCAAAAGTGTAATGATAGCCAGTACGAAGGCTACAGTGTTGCTTACTGCAGGTCCATGGATTGTTTCATATCTCATCACTGCCATCTTTGGACTCCTCCTCCATCTTTACTGTTAAAAGGACCTGCTCTGGCTGTAGCTGTCACCGTCTGAGCCTGAAGCTGCCTGTGTAGTCAAGTCAACTCTCCTCCACTCAACTCCTGTGAGTATCCCTGTAATTATTACTAATTAAGAAAATTAATTTATTAATTAGTGCACATATTTGCTGTTACTGGTAACTGGTAATATGATAAAACATCGGTCCGGGTGCTTACTGTATTTCTATAGTGATTCACGGACGTAATACAAATGATCTAAAATCTCCCGTGAGTTGAGAGAAATAAACAAGTCTTGTGCTACCGCGTAATTCCAGCAGCGCAAGTGAGAGGCGGTGAGACAGGTGCATCAGAGAGAGAGAGAGAGAGAGAGAGAGAGAGAGAGAGAGAGAGTGAGTTCCCGAGTAGTATTTGCAAGATCCATACCTGTCTCTGTCATCAATCATCAAATCACTTTGTCAGTAAAATGAGACTTTGTTGGAAACAAATAGCCTAAAGCAGTTCACCCTGAAGTGTGCGCATAGGGACAATAGTGACAGTCACAACCAATATTTTGGGAAGACAAATAGTCCATACCAATATTTAGCATTTTATTTTTACATGACAAAGTTACAAATTTATTTGCATATTTCTTGCGAACACTATATTATACTATACACTATATTTCAATTAACGTTCCAGCATTCTGCAACCCAGAGCAGGTGCACGAGAGTTGTTCATGCTGCAATTTCAGAGCCACGTTCATCTCACATTTAACAAAGCGAAACCTATAGATAGCAGACATGGGGAGAAGTCTCTGGTAAGCTACTAGCTGCAATAGATAGCAACAAGGTCCGGACCTCTGTAATTTTTTCAAGCCGAAAATAAAATTGGTTAAACAATCATGGGCAGTTCAATTTATCTATCTATTACAGCGCGCGCGCCGCCGCTGCTATTAATATCGCAGGTGAAATGGTTTCCTTCACTATCTTTCGGAAGCTTTACGTGGGTATATCTGCTATTACAATGGAGGTATTTGGTATCAAATTAAACTACACAGTCAGGCCTATCCAGTGCTATACTTGTAACGGCACTACCTTGAGATTTAAGGGTTCAATTTCAGTGTAAAGATCGTCCATATTTATAGGTGAGAAATATCTTTATCTGCTATTACAGGCTACATAGGCTAAACTGGGTTTAGTTGGCTGACTGGGGTTCCATCTAATCTAACCAAAAACTTGCAAAAAATCACCACACATCATGATGTAGGCTAATTTGCTCAGACACGTTTTCTATCATCCATTTGCAGGATGAATTTTCATGAGTAGCCAAGATCTACTGTGTGATGTGTTATTCACTCTCATTCATTTAGATATATTTATAGCCAACTACTTTTGGAGTAGAGTCAGGAGGAAAAACCACATAAGTAAAAGCACAAAATTCAATGTAGGCTACTGTTATTTGCAGATAACCTTCTTCAAACCATTGTCTTCACAGTATTTTTGGGCCAGACTTTTTTTTTTTTTTTTAGCTTTATTAATATTAATATATACAATATAATACAATTAGGGACAATCCTACCAATTGTTGCCAACTGTACCAATGTTGAGACCAAACCTACGCCCTTGATTACAACGCTGTTTTTGCTTGGTAGAAATGTGTAGGCTAACACATTTTCCTACCGTGCCTGTTTTTTGAAGTTGCATCGGAATTGCATTTGGATAGGGGCAAATATAGGCCTAATGATAAAGCTAGTAGAAAGAAATATGTACTGATTATGGGGTGGACATTGTGACCATGTAAATGTAAATCTACTAGCCTACAGTTTGGGGACCATTATTAGTGGCAGTGTGCTATAGATTCAAGGTATGATGACGGGTACCATGTAGGGATGACATTGTGTTATGTATGTGTGTGAATGAATGTGGAGGGCCCCCTGTTTGTATTTCGCCTAGGGCCCCAAAATGTCTAAACACGCCCCTGCCAGCAGTTCACCCTGTGACATAAGGGCAAAAGAAACAAAAGTGTTAGGCCAGTCTAGGATGTTTCTGTGTCTTACAACTTTTAAGATATAGCCTTTTGAAATTAAGATTAAAAAAAAAAAAAAAAGAAATGGTGCCTAGAGGGTTATTATTATTATTATAACAACAACAACAACAACAATAATAATACTAATTTAAAAATGGGTGAAATATGCTTTTAATTTGCTGACTGATTGATGTACTAACTTTGTGACTATATTGCCTTGGTCTCTCCTGGACAATTTCAGATCTCACCTGTTAATAAACGACTCTATATTGAAGTCATGTCTAGCAGCAAAGGTAAGATTATATTCCTTGCAAGTACATCGAGCTAGGCGGTATATAGCTAGCATATAATTCAGTTTTCAATGCCTCCTGTTAAATGTTGCAGTCGCCATTACACGATCATCGAAGTGTGGGGCTATTTCAAGTCTTTCTATTGTTTTAAGCAATTTGATCAAAGAGTTTGGATCAAAGCAAAAACATTGGAAAATGCCATTTATACTAAGTCAACGGCACCATGATTTTATTTTTGACTTTGATTATGGTTCCATAGAGTTTGCGTAAGTTGGCGGTGCGGCATTTGATCCACTATATGACATGTCATTTCATTATTTCATTCTCTTTCTATTCGAGAGCACCTCAGAAGCCCGTACAACATGTCTCTGGCTGAACGAGACAGAACCATAACTTCAAATTTATTCCTTTCCTCCTATATTCCAAACAGAGATGGCGCTCAGTACCTCTGGCTCAGTTTGGAGCCCCCAGTTTGTGGCTGAACTGTGCCCAGTGGCAGAGAGGACTGCTCTACTGTACAATATGTCCTACCTCTGTCTGGCTAATTTCCACAAATTGGAAAGGCTGCTTCGTAGCAGAGCTCTAGAGACTCGACTTCTCTTTGGCTCCTCAGAAGCGCTCCTGCTCAAGGTAAAATGTCAATGCTTTTGCAATATTATATTAAGGTTAAAGTAACTTTTGCATGACGCGGGACAAAGGATAAAATTGCTGTACAATCCAACACAAACACAACTCTTCATCTCTTCACTACCAATGAATACAACAATTTGCATTAGTAATATGGGTACAGTATAGCTCATTTGCATACTAAAATTAATTTACAGAAAACCTTGTAATACAAAAATGCTACTTTTCATGGATATTTTCACTGTATTAAGTTTTATTTTCATTGAACCACATAGGCAGTAGGCCGAGACCGTCTATCTTGCTTAGTTCTCTATATGATAGTTACCCTGCACGTGACAAGCCCATTTTTTAATAGGAATTGTATAAAACGTTTAGATAAACATTGCCGGTTGTTTCCAACGCGAAAAGTTGCACATTTAGGAGTATTTTGAGATTAAATTAACGAAAATTATTACCAACTTGTTCCGGGGTGTGGTCCAATCAATACGCTAGTTGAGCTGGATTTACCAATAGAGATGTAGCGGCTGACGTCATATATCGCACTGGCAAGAAAAATCCAAACAGCTGTCCCAGAGAGATTTGCTGCGTTCGGAAAGCCATACTGCGTGCTATATACCGCATACTGCTTCAGTATATACTGCGTACTGGATGCTACACCCACCATAGTATACAGTGTAGTAAGCCAAAAGTGATATTTTTCTTGTAATATACTACACAACCATGTGACCAAGAAAGACCTATCAGCTTTAAACTCACGTTAGAAGCTTGCTTCCTGCGCTAGCTCGCTTCCCTCAATTGAAGTTAATGGTTAGCAATCAAGCTAACGTCTTTGGCTAGCATTTGAATATAAAGCCATGCACAGTTGCTCAAATGCTAACCCAAACGAAATTGGGTTAGCATTTCTCTCTATTCTCTCTTACAAACGAACGAAGCACAACTACAATTATATAGGTTTGTTCAGAGGTGAAACTAATGAATATGAGAAGAACATTTTCTCAAATAAACGGGAAAGCATATGCGTCCCGGGAAAATTATCAGTTTTCCAGGACAGACGCACAAAAAACGGGACAATCCCGGGAAATAGAGTACATGTGGCAACACTAGTCATAACCCTTTCGCTAGAACATGCTATAGTTAGGAGGGAATTCGTCCAAAGTCAGGAAGATCGTGCACTTCTGGACAAGTTTTTGATTTTTGGCAGGGTGTTAGATACAGGTATAAGGTTTTCAAAAATCAATGGATACAAGTTGGGGTGACCCCCTAGTGGCTGGTATTCATACAATCCAAAATGGCCCCCAACGGAAAAAGAAAAGACTATATCTAGGTTTCCTTTAGTCTTAAATTGTTGTATAATGTCATTTTTCTACTTTCTCTGACACAAGGAATTCAATTCAGATATGTGCCTCTCATTTTAGATAAAAAAATTATATTAAATCTATTATAATAGTCATCTTTAGCTAAAATAAACTGTCAATGTCTGTAAAAAGGTCAAACGAAATTGGAGGTAACAGATTATTATAACACCTTCCAATTGCATCCCAAGTTTTGTGATATTCCGCTCATGGGAGGCCATACAGCAAATTGATTTACGACATTTTATACCAACTGGCCAGCAGGTGGCCGGACATTTTTCTGCAATATTTAAAGAACCATAGGGCCTAGGGGACCACATTTTTATATGCTTGTCTTCAGGGGCCATGTAAACCTATCCCATGATCACCCATTCCATGTATAGCGCCACCTGGTTACAAAATGAAAAAGCTAAAGTGAGGTATTGTAATCATCTCTGGCAGACATGGTCAAAACTACACAAAATAAGGCGTGTCAAAATGCATGCCAAGTTTCGTGTTGGCATGTTGGCAGGAGCTGGTCACTAGATAGTGACTCGATCCCACCCAATATGGCTACAAAAAGTTTGAAAGGAAAGAAAACCCTGGAGTGGGGGTGGAAGATGACTCATAGGCATAGGATTCCCAAAGAGAAGAATTCCTCAACCATCGACCAATTCCATCAGATCAGTCTCCTGAATGTGGAAGGAAAGATATTCTTCAGTGGTGTGGCTCAGAGGCTCTCAGCTTTCCTACAGAAGAACAACTTTGTTGACAGCTCAGTGCACAAAGCAGGATTCTCAGGCTGTCTGGAACACACAAATGTTATCTGGCACCAGATACAGACGACGAGGAAGGAGAAAAAAAGACCTGCATGTGGTCTTCCTAGATCTCACCAATGCCTTCGGATCTGTGCCGCATGAGATGTTGTGGACAGTGTTCAACTTCTTCCAAGTCCCAAGAGGGCATCACAAGGCTGGTCAAAGCCTACTTCCAGGACCTTCAATTCTGTGGCTAGCACAATTGCCTGACAGCACCTCGAGGTTGGCATTATGGTGGGCTGCACCATTTCCCCACTTGCATTTACCATGGCGATAGAGCTCATCAACTGGGCATCGCGATGGGTGGTTGGAGGAAAGCAGTTGAAGAATGCACTGCGTCTTCCTCCAATACGAACTTACATGGATGGCATGACAACAATAACAACAACACCTGCATGCACCAAACGCCTACTGGATAAACTCCAGAAAAACATTCAAGGGGCACGGATGGTGATCAAACTCAGCCGCCGCATCTCTATTGTCAAAGGCCAGCTTGCTAATGAAAGGTTCCACGTCAACAATGAGCCAATACCAACAGTTAAGCCTGTCAAAAGTCTTGGCCACTGGTACAGCGCAAAGCTCAAAGATGGACCTTAAAGAGGTGGACTATTCCTTTAAAGCAAGGACATCACTAATTTGGAAGGATAGAGGGGCTTAACACCTTGGGTCTATGGAGTGTGAATAAATCCATAGACCTGTGGTTTGATCACCTGGGAGTACCCATTCTCCTTTACGTGCTCCATTTCATTTCACTCTGCAAAGCAGCATGGTGACCATGGTTGATTTTCTTGCCTGCTTTTAGGTAGCCTGGCCCGCCCTCCCAGTGACGTAACACCTTCAGGCAGCGTTACTTCTCACTGGTCTAGCCAGCTACAATCTACACAGGGTTTCTGAGCTCCTGAAAGATCGGGAACTCCATCTACTTTGTCGAGAATCAATCAACTGTGCAGCTCCAATGGCCCTTGTTAGGGGCGTGTTCTAGGCAGTGACGTTACTCAGTCCTGTTACTCAAGCAGTTCCCTTTGCGTCACATACGTCAGAGGAAAGAGTAGTTTAAGCTTCAGCACAGCTTTTTCTGACATTGACCAGTAGCAAACTGAGGCATTTGAGGGAGGCCTCCAGTTTTGACCACGTCAGACAAGAATACCCATTAACACTGATTACAATACCTTACTTTGGGTTTTCATTTTAAACTTGGTGGCGCTATACCTGGAATGGGTGATCATGGGATAGGTTTACACGGCCCCTGAAGACAAGCATATAAAAAATGTGGTCTTCCTCGGCCCGACAGTTCTTTAGCCTGGTGTTACGACCCACAGGGTCTACACTAGTTGTGCTTGTGGCTCCGTCTATGTTTGTGTGTGTGTGTGCGCCTGTCCTGTCATCTGCTGTTTTGCAGGTTGCCGTGTCTGCAGGTTAATTGGCGAGATCCGGGTATTGGTTGCCGTTCCTTTAAAAGGCCTGGCCATGACGTCATTGCTCTCTCTCTCTCGCTTGCTTGGGATTACGCTTGCCACGCCACAACTCGCCACCCTCGTTCCCAGCCTCGGGCCGGATCCCGCAGCCATCTACCATCCTAGCCGCTCTCGGCGTGAGAGGCCGAGAGTGAGCGGCGGGCTCCGCCGGCCTAACTATGAGGCCTGGTGATTTTTCGTTTGCCTTTGTGTTTTGATTCATTTTTCTTTGAGCCATTTTCCCTGTGTTTATAATTTCCATTCCCAAATTACGTTACAATTTATATCCTTATTTTTGTATTAATAAATACGAGTCATTTTTATATTCTCTTGTCCGCCGTCTTTTTCACTATTTGTTATTGTCCTAAAAGCCCTAGACATCGGGACGTAACAAAATGGGAGCTCTGTCCGGTTCTTTTGTTCCCCTTTTCGCGACTTTTTGAGTTTGATCGTTTGTTTTTTCCTTAAATTATTGTTACATTTTTTGTGGCTCATCTTTTTGGTTATCCGGTATTCGTATTAATCCGGTTGACCTTTTTTTTTTTTTTCGAATTAATATATATATATTTTTTTTTCTTTTTGACCGTTGTCTGCGCTCTTGCTTTCTTTTTTTTTTTTTTGTGCTTTCATTTTTCATTTTTTTTAGTGGAGGTGCGCTTGAAGCCCAGGAACTCTGGTGAGTTAGCGTTTTGCTTATTTCTCTGAGTTGGTGGTGGCTTTTGTGGGGTGACTCCGGGAGGAGATTCTTTGAATCTTCAATTGGTAAGCCCTGAAGATATGTTAAGTTTCAGTTAGTTTGGGGGTAGGTATGCAGGGACCAGAGTTTCGCCCGGTCTGGGTTTAGTGGTTCGGCGTAGCTTTCCTATTTGCTGACTGCATTGTCTCCGTCAGGTTACTGTTAAAATTGTTAAAACAATTAAAACCTTTTTTTTTTTTTGTTTGTTTTTTTTGTTCGATTGAATTCTGAGTAGCAGACTTCGGTAAACTAGTTTTTGGGTTGCGCTGGTGGCGGCGTATGTTTTTGGTGCCTTTGTTTAAAAGGCCTTGTTTTTGTGGCAATTTTTTGTGGCAAGCGAGTTTGTGGCTTATTTTTCTTGTTAAATTCGTTTCCCCTTTTTTTTTCTCTCTCTTTCCCCAGAAGAGCATCGTTTTTCTTGTTGCTGGTGAATTTTTGGTTTTGGGGGGGAAATGTGAGAATGTATTAAGCCAAATAGTATTTAGTCAAATGTGATTGCGTTTGCTTGGCCGGCTTACTGCAATAATAAGTTGATTATTCGTTAATTTCGTTTTCTTCGATTGTGTTAAGTTAATTAGTAAAATGTCAACTGTGGTAGATGACTTCGTTAAGACTCCTTCGGAGGAGTTATTAGCTCGTTGTAATAAGGAGCACTTAGTTAAAATTGCTGAGCATTACTCGATTTCTTTAACGGCGGACGATAAGAAGCTTAAAGATTCCCTGTTAAAAGTTGTTCATAGTGGTCTGATAGCTAAAGAAATACTGAAAGAAATTCCACTTTCACCAGTGTCTTCTGCCAGTGGCGCTTCAGACCGTGAGCTTAAGATGCGGGAATATTCCTATGAGGAGCGCAAATTGCAATTAGAAGCAGCGCGGCTTCGCGCTGATAGAGAAGGCCGTTCTGTTAAAGAAAAGGAGTTGCAAAATGAAGTCGAAATTAGAAAGCTTGAGCTTCAGCATGAACTTGAATTAAAGAAATTGGAGCAGGAAGAGCGCGAGAATGACAGAAAGAGAACATTCCAACTTGAACGTGACCGTGAAGAGCGAAGCTTTGCTCTCAAGAAATTAGAACTGGAGCTTGCTGTCAGAACATCGACAGTTTCTTCTGCTTTGCCCCCTCATGTTTCACAGCCTATTTCTCGTTCTGACTCTTGTCCTGCGGATCTGCCTCTTGCTCCACCGACTTCTTTGGTGGTGGGTGACGTTACTGCGGCTCCCACTGGGGTGGCCAACATTTCGCCCCAGCCCCCTGTTCTGTCGGCGGCCGCAGATGAACATTCCCCGTCTGTTTCGTTCGATCCTGTTAATCGTGGTTCGGGTGCTCACCCTCCTGTTATGCCTTTGCTTCAAGAGCAGTTCTTTGATGTAAGCCGAAATTTTCGCATGGTGCCTCCTTTCAATGAGCGGGATATTGAAAATTATTTTGTTCATTTTGAGAGGGTGGCAGTGACTTTGAAATGGCCAATTAATGTTTGGTGTCTTCTTCTTGCCTCCGTGTTAACGGGAAAGGCGCAGTCTGTTTATTCATCTCTTGATATTCAGCAAAGTTCGGATTACTATCATGTGAAAACTGCTATTTTGAATGCTTATGAACTAGTCCCCGAGGCTTATCGGCAAAAGTTCCGTGGCCTGCGGAAAGCTGAAAAGCTGACCTTTGTGGAATTTGCGAGAGAAAAAGAGAATGCTTTTGACAGGTGGTGCACATCGCAACGTGTGCTCACCAAAGAGCAGCTTCGTGAGTTAATGCTACTTGAAGAATTCAAAAACTGCATGTCTGAAGAAGTGGCTATGTATTTGAATCATCAGAAGGTGACCACATTAGCACAGGCAGCGGTATGTGCTGATGAATACGTGCTTACGCACAGAAGTCATTTCTCTTCTACTTCGTCTCGGAGCCGTTCTACGGTTCCCTCTGTTACGGCGCTGCCAAGCGCGAGAAAGCCTAAACCTTTTAACTCGACACCTAGTGGTAGTTCGGTGAATAGTGATTCACGGGCTTGTTTTTACTGTCATGAAGCGACACATTTGATTGCGTCTTGTCCTGAGTTAAAAAAGAAAGCTGCTAAGAGTAATCAGAAGAGAAAAGATACTAAAAGTTCTGGCTTTGTCCGTCAGTTTGATCAGTCACAGAAAAAAACTGATTCAGTGTTTGATCCGTTCATTCTGGAAGGAATGGTCTCGCTCACTGGTTGTGAGAAGGAGGCAATTCCTGTTAGAATGTTACGAGATACCGGTTCTGCTCAGAGTTTTATTCTCGCTACGGCTTTGCCATTTTCGGAAAATAGCTACAGTGGCTCTGATGTGCTTGTGCAAGGCATCGGCATGGGTTGTCTAAAAATCCCATTGCACAATGTACATGTTAAGTGTGACTTAATCTCTGGATGTGTTAAAGTAGCTGTGTGTTCTCAATTACCTATGGATAATATTCATTTCCTTTTAGGCAACGACATTGCGCACGAAAAAGTGACTCCTCTCCCTGAAGTGGTTTCCGAACCGTTGCAGCCATCAAATGTAGACTCTGATATTTTTCCCGTGTGTGCCGTGACTCGAGCACAAGCCCGCAAGTCTGACTTTGCTGGCTTGGCTGATACTTTCATGGCATTAGACAACGTCGTGTTTAACTCGGAGCCTTCAGGTGACTCGGCGCGCCGGTCGCTGTCCACTGACGGTGCTGAAGTCGCTCGGTCAGCCACGTCGGCTGAAGCGACTCGGTCGCTGTCCACTAGCGATGGTGCTGAAAATTTAAAATCTTTTCTTTCTCTGCCTGTTGATAAAGTGTTGTTTCAGCAGGATCAAAGGGAGGATTCTTCTTTAGCTAAGTGTCGTGCTGCTGCTGACAAGGAAGAGAAAGTGAATGGCTCAGTGACATATTGTTGGGAAGATGGCTTTCTGGTGAGAAAGTGGATTCCCTCACTCAGTGAAGATCTCGGTTGGAATGTAGTCCATCAGTTGGTGGTCCCTGCTAAATTTCGTTCTCATGTGCTAACACTAGGTCACGACCATGACTTTTCAGGTCACTTGGGCGTAAGAAAAACTTACCATCGTATCCTGCGTTATTTCTTCTGGCCTGGCCTCAAGGCTGACGTAGTGAAATATTGCCGGTCGTGCCATCGTTGCCAGTTGGCAGGAAACCCAATCAGGCTGTTCCGCCTGCACCACTGCATCCCATACCCGTCATTGGTGAGCCATTTGAGCGTGTTATTTTGGACTGTGTTGGGCCTTTGCCCAGGTCTCAGTCTGGGCAGCGCTATTTGTTGACCATCATGTGTGCTGCCACTCGGTATCCAGAGGCTATTCCGCTTCGTTCGTTGAGAGCTAAGCCTGTCCTTAAGGCTCTTATACGTTTCTTTTCGACTTTTGGTCTGCCTAAGGTGGTCCAAACTGATCAGGGGTCTAATTTTTTGTCTCGCTTGTTTAGACAGGTGTTACGACAGTTGCGTATCAAGCATGTGATTTCCTCAGCTTACCATCCTGAGTCGCAAGGTGCGTTGGAGAGGTTCCACCAAACTCTAAAGTCAATGCTTCGTACATACTGCCATAACTCTGCCAGACAGTGGGATGATGGTGTTCCACTGGTGCTTTTCGCTGTGCGTGAGACGACTCAGGAGTCCCTGGGTTTCAGTCCAGCTGACCTGATCTTTGGGCACACTGTTCGTGGTCCATTAAGGCTATTGCGTGAGCAGTTGGGGTGTGAGGCCACTGCTGACCAACAGTCTAACATCTTGGACTACGTGAGTTCATTTCGTGAGCGCTTGCACCGTGCTTGTGCTTGTGCTCAGAAAGCCTTGTCTTCGACTCAGTCGAAGATGAAGACGCGCTTTGATCGCAAGGCTGTTCAGCGGTCGTTTCAGGCTGGTGAACAGGTTTTGGTGTTGCTGCCTATTGTTGGGTCTGCGTTGCAGGCTAAGTTTTCGGGGCCCTACGAGGTGGAGTCCAAACTTAGTGAGACGGATTACGTCATTCGTACGCCTGAGAGGAGGCGTAAAACTCGTGTTTGCCACATCAACATGCTAAAGCCCTACGTCTCCAGAGAGAATGGAGCTAAGGCAAGTGAGCGTCCTGTGCCTGTGGCCTCTGCTTCTGTGGTCCCTCCTTCTTATTCTCCTGAGGAGGATGGCCTAACATTTCGTGATGTTCCAGTTTCCTCTCCTCGTCTGAAGAATTCAGAAAGTTTGCAAAATCTGGACAGTTTTCTTTCTCATTTGTCAGAGTCTTGTGCTGCTGACATGAAAAAGGTGATTCACTCATTTCCTGAGTTGTTTTCTGATGTCCCCTCCCGTACGCATGTTCTTAGCCATGACATTGATGTGGGAGACCATCTGCCCATTAAGCAACATGCGTACAGGGTTAATCCAACCAAGAGGGCCATCATGAACTCTGAAGTCCAGTATCTTGTGGAGCATGGGTTAGCTGAACCAAGCACGAGCTCGTGGAGTTCCCCATGCATCCTCATTCCTAAGCCTGACAACACCTTCCGGTTCTGTACAGACTACAGAAAAGTTAATGCCGTGACTAAGCCCGACTCGTTCCCACTTCCTCGCATGGAGGATTGTGTCGACCGAGTTGGTTCAGCACGCTTTGTCACCAAGCTAGATCTGCTGAAGGGGTACTGGCAAGTACCTCTGACGCCACGTGCCGCTGAGGTCTCTGCATTTGTAACACCTGATTGTTTCATGCAATATTCAGTTATGGCGTTTGGACTTCGTAACGCGCCAGCTTGTTTTCAGCGTTTAATGTGCAAAGTCTTAGCAGGTGTACAGAACTGTGAAGTGTACCTCGATGACATAGTGCTTCATTCATCTTCGTGGTCCAGTCATGTCCAGCTCATCCAGACTGTGTTTGAGCGTCTCCGTGACGCATCCCTGACCTTGAATCTGGCCAAATGTGAGTTTGGGAAGGCCACTGTGACTTATCTCGGCAAAGAGGTGGGTCAAGGTGAGGTCCGCCCTGTTGAAGCGAAGATTCAGGCCATCCGTGATTTCTCTGCTCCGAAGACCAAGCGCGAAGTACGCCGGTTTTTGGGGATGGTTGGCTACTATCGCAGTTTTTGCCGGAATTTTTCTGATGTTGTGCTGCCACTTACGAATTTACTTCGTAATAATGCGGAGTTTGTATGGTCTGCTGATTGTGAAGCTGCCTTCCAAAATGCCAAGGCATTACTTTGCAGCTCTCCTGTGTTGGTTGCTCCAAACTTTGAGTTGCCCTTTAAACTGGAAGTTGATGCAAGTGGAACCGGTGCTGGTGCTGTTCTTCTCCAAGAGGGTTCAGATGGAATTGATCACCCCGTCTGCTACTTCTCTAAAAAGTTCCTAAAACATCAAGTGAACTACAGCACTATTGAGAAGGAAGCACTTGGCCTGTTGTTAGCACTTCAGCATTTTGAGGTTTACATCGGCTCTTCCATTGCACCTGTTGTTGTGTACACTGACCATAACCCTTTAACCTTTCTCTCCAGGATGAAAAACACCAACCAACGTATTATGCGTTGGTCACTCTATCTACAAGGTTTCAATTTGGAGATAAGGTACAAGAAGGGTAGCGAAAACATTCTGGCAGACACCTTGTCGCGTTCTACCATGGATTGAATAGTGTAAATCTTTTGTTTGTACATTATTTTTATTTATTTTTTTTATTACATAGTTATTACAATGTTGTCAACACTATGTGTTGGTTTTTGGTGGTGGGGGTGTTACGACCCACAGGGTCTACACTAGTTGTGCTTGTGGCTCCGTCTATGTTTGTGTGTGTGTGTGCGCCTGTCCTGTCATCTGCTGTTTTGCAGGTTGCCGTGTCTGCAGGTTAATTGGCGAGATCCGGGTATTGGTTGCCGTTCCTTTAAAAGGCCTGGCCATGACGTCATTGCTCTCTCTCTCTCGCTTGCTTGGGATTACGCTTGCCACGCCACAACTCGCCACCCTCGTTCCCAGCCTCGGGCCGGATCCCGCAGCCATCTACCATCCTAGCCGCTCTCGGCGTGAGAGGCCGAGAGTGAGCGGCGGGCTCCGCCGGCCTAACTATGAGGCCTGGTGATTTTTCGTTTGCCTTTGTGTTTTGATTCATTTTTCTTTGAGCCATTTTCCCTGTGTTTATAATTTCCATTCCCAAATTACGTTACAATTTATATCCTTATTTTTGTATTAATAAATACGAGTCATTTTTATATTCTCTTGTCCGCCGTCTTTTTCACTATTTGTTATTGTCCTAAAAGCCCTAGACATCGGGACGTAACACTGGCGAATGCCAAACTAAAATCACAAGTGATATTTAGTCTGGGGACCTACCTATTGCATTTCTCGTAGCGGAAGCATCGTTTACAATTGTCCATAGCCATTTATTGGGCGCTACGAATGTCTATCATAGCGTCTGTACATACCTCGGAGCCAATACCAGAGCCACCACGTGATGTAAAATGCAATCGAGGGCCGTACAAATCCCTTTTGTTCTGCGATTGGATACCGAAAGCAGGCGAGAAAAACGGCCATGGTCACCATGCTGCTCTGCAGAGTGAAATGAAATAAGCGTGCAAAGAAGCATGGGAACTCCCAGGTTAACAGTTCTTAAGATATTTGCAGAAAAATGTCCGGCCACCTGGTGTAAAATGTCATAAACCAATTTACTGTATGGCCCCCCCATGAGCAGAATATCACGAAACTTGGCATGAATTTGGAAGGTGTCATAATGATCCGACACCTCCAATTCTGTGTGTCTTTCACAGATATTGACAGTTTATTTTAGCTAAAGATGACTATGATAATAGATTTAATATTTTTTTTTCTAAAATGAGAACAACATATCAGAAGTGGAAAGTGACATTATACACCAATTTAAGACTAAAAGAAACCTATATACAGCCTTTTCTTGTATGCATACCAGCCATTTTGGATTGTATGCATACCAGCCACTAGGGGGTCATCCCAACTTGTATCCATTGATTTTTGAAATCCTTAGGCCTATACCTAACACCCTGCCAAAAATCAAAAACTTGTCCAGAAGTGCACGATCTTCGCAAATTCCCTCCTGACTACTAGTTAACAAGTAAAGATACTGCTCAGTCAAAGCAGCTCACCTGTCCTGAATATCTAAAACTGTCAAACAATAAGGATTATTTTCAAATGCTGTACATTGGATTTTATGTAAGAACATGTAAGAACATAAATGAAGGTAATGAAGGGATAACGGAGCTAATAAGGTAAGAGTTTTAGTCAGTGCTGACAGAAAGTTAACTTATTAGTGTCACGACCACTTGGCTCACAGTGGCCATGACATTAAGGGGAGTCCACACAAATTTAAAAGAGTAATCAAAATAAATATTTATTAAATAAACTATGTACAAAAGTCAGTAAATGTAAGACAACCAAAGAATGTACAGCAAATCAGCATTGTGATGTAGTGCAAAAAGGGAAAGGGTAAATGGAGAAAAGGAAAGAGCTGCAGCCAGCCTCCTCGCTTCAGGCCAGAGCAGTCAGAGACCAGGATTGACTCGAAACAGGAAGGCTTATAAAGGTAGTCAATCAGCCTTCAATTAGGCAGACTCCGCCCACCAACACAGCTTCACCTGTAGGTTGAAACAAGACAACAGGCAAACAAGCCAAACATACTCCAAAATGGAAGTGAAGGAGTAGACGAGTCCAGCACGAAACAGCTGGGTCGTGACATCACTCCCCCCAAAAGACAGACCCATATTTATGGGACTCTGGACAGCAAACAACCATGTCTCCAATTACAAATAATGAAACAAAAGTAACAAAACATTTGTGGAAGACCATTCGGTCATACTCATTCACTCGTGCAACTCATATGGCTGTGCAGAGACACAATCAGATCAGACCTCTCAACCCCAGACTTACCCTCCACCACTCAGCAAATCCCAGCACTAGGACAGCAAATTAAGAAAAGTGGAATTAAAAGACAGAGGTAGAAAATGGAGACAAGATTGCCATAGGAAAACACCTGCCATCAGAAATTTGACAGACAAAAGGAATGGTGGAATAGAAAACCATGACTGTAAATCATGCATTTCCCACACCCATATCGACAGATAAGGCCTGTGCCAATGACCAGGGGTGCGTTTCCCGTACAACGATGAACGTTAGCATTCTACCATCAAAGTACGATGTTTGTGGGAACTAGGTAGGTGCTCAGCTATGGGTGTTTCCCAAAAAACGCCTACCAACATGGTAGACTACTATGTAAGTTTCTACCATGTTGGTATGTACCACCATAGTTCCTACGGCTACGACCATGTTTGCAGATGTTTTCGGAAGTGTTCGGAGACAATTCGGGCGCATTCGCGGTAGGAAGCATGCCAGTCCCGTTTATACATTTATGTTGATATAGTCAGTTAATAACGGCGGTTACATGAACCTGTGATCAATATAAGATTCAATTAAGTCATATGCCAAAAGTGGTCTAGTTTATCTTCACCTTCGAGTGAAAATACAAGAAATAATAACGACAGGAAATTATATTGGCAAGTAGGCATCTAATTAGATGTGAGCAACCCTCCTCTACGTGCAGCAGGTGGCCTAGGGGGTTAAGCGCACAGCTTTGACTCACATTCATTAAAGCAATCGAAGGTTCAATGCTAGGTGATTGTTACAGAATATCTTCTTACTCTGTGTCTAAATTATTATATTTAAAACAATACAAGACAAATAAACTGAAATTATTATCCATTTGCTTGGGCATATTTTACGCATTAGTGCTTATAACAATTCGCCTGTCCCCGCTTGTTCCATGCAATATTATCTTTGCATTTGAACGTCTACCGATTGATAACACTCACATTAACAACGAAACCATCTAATTTCCTAATTGAATAGGCCTGCCATTACACCTGTTATCACCAATTATCACCACCTGGAAACTTTCTCCAAATGAAAATTCTTCCTAAATAATAAAGGAGAGGACAACAGAAACAAATCCCACACACGTTGACAGGTGGTTTTGAACTTGCAGGAATCACCTTTATACACCTCAACGGCGCACGGGCTTATCCATTTACGCCACCAGTCATCTCAATACATAGTTTATCTCTTGCCTAATTTAAATCATGAAAATACTCAAGGAGACTAACGTGGCCTATAATATTAATAATTAACAGGAAATCACATTGTCAGTATATAACCAAGTCTTACTCATCATTGAAGTGTTTTTAATCAACACTTTCGTTGTCTCCAAATTTACCCAACTATGGTATGTTCAACGCCCTCTGTTGACTACAGTGTTGTAGTAAGATACTAACTTGTTACGGGAGGTGAAGAGCTCTCGTAGGTACGGATCAAGTTACGATGTTGTTTACGATATAGCGCAGGAACTATGATTTCGAGAAACAAGGACATAGTAGCTACGTACATCGTAACATGGAGGTTTCACCTCCATAGTATGGACGAGCATTTTGGGGAACACCTCTCTCGTAGTTTCATGGTTCCCACGATGTTGGTAAGCCCCAGTTAGCCCGTAAATAGCTCGTAAATGTTTGGGAGACGCACCCCAGTTCCTCAGACTCTTAACTGAGACAATGTGACATGGTTTATACAGCGCACACCTACAACCACCACCGGAGATGGGTTTGTTGCAGAAAACCGGAAAGCCAAACCCAAGTACAGTACTATAGTTTCTTCTGAACCTCATAGCTATCCACCCGCTAGAACGAAAAACAGCGAGATCTGAGAGAGTTAAAAAACTGTTGCATTTTAAATTCTGAGCCACACTTCTAGGATAGCCTAATGACGGACGCATGGCAATAGCCACTACAATGGCCATTTCCCCACACACAAAATCAGAATTTAAAATTCTATGCAGAGGCACCAAAAATACAAACCGTAATCTCAAATCAGTCTCCCAAATTAACTTTTCCAGCCAATTAAAATTCTATAAAAGTAATGCAGCTCGCACAACAGGACAAAGTGAACAGAGTTTCCCCGCATCTAAACATTTACCCCCCTACTATACTAACCTATCTTCACACCAAGTCCGAGAGCCAAGCTCTTTACTCACCGATACCGATGGAGTCCGTACTGTCCCGACAAAAGTCAATTCAACTGGTTCTCCACGGCGGTGTCCTCAGCCCAGACTTGGTGGCGCACCAGCCTAAACCCAAGCGTTACAACGCTCTAAGACAGGGAGTCAATGAAAGCTCACACATTTCTTCCTGCTATGCAAGCCGCAATTACTCTACAACAAAAAAAATGACTGGGACAAAGTTTCAATATCAAAATGCAAATCTCCAATTTACCAACTGAAAACATTCCAAATTCGCATGGACCTCCCCAAAACAATAAATTGACGTGAACCTCTAGGCCCAATTTACCTGTAGGCTTTACTCCCACCCCAAAAAAAAATCACGCCGATTTCACAGCCCAAACACACCACACTACACAGCTAATAGCCTAGTGGGAATTACAGTTGTCCTACAAACCTTAGTACGCACTAGCATAGAAGATAGTGGGAATTACAGCCATACACACACCACACTATACTCTACCAGAGGCCCTAGTGGGAATTACAGTAGCCACACACACACCGCACTACACTCTGCCATAGCTGGTAGTGGGAATTACTGTTGCCATACATACCAAAAATTTTAGGTCCAAAAAACACTGTATTAACCCCCACAGGTCCAAATTACATGACGACGTAGCCCCCACCGGTCCAAATTTCCCCGGACGAGTCTCCACATGTCACGACCACTTGGCTCACAGTGGCCATGACATTAAGGGGAGTCCACACAAATTTAAAAGAGTAATCAAAATAAATATTTATTAAATAAACTATGTACAAAAGTCAGTAAATGTAAGACAACCAAAGCATGTACAGCAAATCAGCATTGTGATGTAGTGCAAAAAGGGAAAGGGTAAATGGAGAAAAGGAAAGAGCTGCAGCCAGCCTCCTCGCTTCAGGCCAGAGCAGTCAGAGAGGGATTGACTCGAAACAGGAAGGCTTTTCAAGGCAGTCCAATTAGCCTTCAATTGGGCCTAAAGTTACTGAGTGTCAGAATATTTGAGGTCCAGAACGTCACTTGCTACCTCAGCTGGATTAAAATGTACGCCAGGCACATTGTGGGGAAGATACATGATTTTCATGATTTTTCGGACAAAGTACATGAGTAGCGTTGGCCATAGCCTGCCGGTGTGTCCAAAAGCCTAGTACCCGTGCTAGGTAGCTCGCATTTGCCGGACGTTACGTCAAACTAGGCTGTCCAAAACTCAAGCGTGCTCCGAAGCACCTGCACTTCGATCAGGGCGATTTGAAGGATACATGCGATGCATGCTTTCTGCTCTACCATATCCCACAATCCTTAGCGCAGCCTCGTTCTCGCTTTGATCAGACCAGTAAACATGGCGGCAAGTTTCAACTTAACCGAGTGGTTACGAGTTTGTAATCTAATAAAATACACAAACCATGTTCAAGTTTTACTATCGAAAATGTTTATATTGTTATTTGTGTATTTCACGTGGCCTCATTTAACCATTTCACTCGCTATAATACACGTTAGTAGCATAAGCGCTAACGTTAGCTTGTTAGCTCACACTGTTGGCTTGACAGCTCTAACGTCAACACTAGTTCGGCTGTCCAAATGTGAAGATCACTGCCTGACGAGCACTCCCCATACCGTTGCTATAGATACAGACGGCAAGTACAGTTAACGCCCCCAAAGTGCGAGGGTGGAGTCAGCGTGGGGGATAACAGAGGCCAATTTAACATTATGGTGAATGGACAAGGTAGAGAAAGTTACTTAACAATAAAAGATCGCTAAGTAAAATTGAACAAAGTCCATATTAGATGTTTTGTCTAATCATGACCTGTTTGCCTACTTGTGCTTAGACTAAAATATTTTTTCCATCATTAGTTTATTGCAGTTACACTAACAGAAATGTCATGAGCCGTCTCTGCTCCTGTCAAAAGTAAAGCAACTTTCAATCACAAGTCTGATTAGCTCAGTTAAGCAAGCTAAAGTTAGCTACATTTACTGTGGTGATCAATGAAGTTGGCTAGTTAGCAAGCTAATGAAGCTAACAAACATCATCTAAATTGTCATCAGTATCGCGTTTGGAGGGGTGTCAAGTTCAGAATTCACATCGGACCATCTGACCATCATTACTACCTTCAGGCATTGCCCTCAAAAATGTGTCTGGCTCCTTGTAGATGGTGCTCAGTGTAACTTGTAGCTTAGCATGCCATTGACTCCTTCACTAATTTAGGGTTTGTTTTCCCCCACATGGGGGACACGAGGAGCTGATTTTATGGGCGTGCCCGGACTTGCCGTCTGTATCTATGAAGCACGGTGCTACTAAGCGTCCTGCCTTGAGTTTTGGACACATTGAGCGTCTAGTAGCACTGGGGCTCTGTCAGTATTTCTTTACATGTTGTTGTCATGGAAACACCGTTACTGTCAATGGGGAAACGCATGGTTGCCCTGAATAATCGCCCCATCAAAAAAGAGAGACTTTACAACGATATTTTGGCCAAATGTGCATGAAACAAGGGTGGCAACAAAGCAAATACAGTTAAAAATGGGCTTGTCACATGAACGGTAACAATGAAATTCACAATTTTAGGGTCTGGCCCACCGTCTAACAGGAAAACATAAGCCTATTGAGAGTAGGCCTATTGTTTTATATTGGCCATTTTTAAACTTCAATATAGCATATGATATACCATATAGACATCTCAGCAAATGTAAAAATTGATTTTCTGATTCCATAGACAGTAACCTCTCCAAAAATATATTGTTTACCTAATCCCCCAAAAATTCCCACAAAGGCCAACATTTTGACATAATGAACTAGACTATGTTATGTACAGTATGTTTGGTGACAAATTGATGGGTGAGCTCTTTTTTCCTAACCTTCTACCCATAGTGTGTTGGTACCAGTAGCAACCTTATAGAGGACTTGTTCCCTACGCTTAAGTTAGCAGTGGAAAAAGGAAAGAGCCTGCTTGCTGTGAAGTATCTGGAGAAAGCACGCCAATGGATCGATGCCATCATCAGAGATGTAGATGACATTGTAAAGAGGTAAGACATTTAGTTTATATAAAACATTTATAATAACCAGAGCGTTGCACTTGGAGGAAATAAAATAAAACCATAGATATTGAAAAACAAAACAAAAATGAACAAATAAACATACTGTAAGTATTACGGTATTAAGTATTATCTATGTTTAAATGTACAAAGCTTCAGTGTATTTTGTGTGTGACCAGGGGAGATCTGGCTTACCTGTACTGGATAACACAGTCTTTGGCTATGTTCAGACTGCACTCCAAGGCTATGTTAAGACTGCACTTCAAATCTGATTTTTTTGCATATCTACATCAGATCTCTCTATCGACCGCGTTCACATTGCCTGTCATATCGGATCACCATGCCCACTAATCACCTGCCATATCCAAGTGGGTTACTATGGTACCCTAATGCATCATGCCCACAAATAATAAACAAAAGCGCAGAGGGTAGAATGTTGGTTGTTTCTCTGTCAGATGGTTAAGTGGGGCTATAGCACACGGGCACTCACTAAATTCAAGGCATTTCGCCCGGGGGCTGGACTTTACGTCCTGCGTCACTCACTCGATGCTAGTTCATGATGAAGCACGATACAGAGGGAAAGTGTTCGAGGGGCTAACGTCACTTATGCGACACACACGCTGTACTCTGTCTTGATACGCTTTCTTAAAAGCCTTTTAGGGAACAATCACGATAAACTGACAAAGTTTTCTGATGTAAATTCCTCATTTAATTCGGCAAACAACATATGTGTAACCCAGAACATATAATGACTTGGACCAGAAAATAATACTTTTTCCCAATACAAATTCAATGACCATTGTGTGACTTCCGGGGTCCCATGGGCTAAGCGGAGCTAGCTATTCAGACACGTGACTAATGAGCTCTATAATGCAACATGTAAGACCTGTTGTTCCTGACCACAAAAGTTTTTTATACTAAGTATTATACTAAGCTAATAATTTTTTATTGAATGAACGCTAATATTATTGGCTTACTGGCCTTTAAATGAAAACAGTTGGCCATGTCATTGTGATGTGTCATTTGAGATTTTAACAAAATGCATAACAATACATAAAACCTGCTGTAAAATATCTATTCATTAGGCCTATTATAAAACTATGGACAAATAGCCTTTATTTGTGAAGCTGCATTTCATTATGAAATTTTATTGGCCTACTGAAAACAAAGGTTTGGTCGTAGTTTTAGCTTTTAAAAGTGTTCTAACAAATCAACATAGGGAGAGGGTGGGTGTGTCCAGAGGGAGCGTGAGAGATGCATGGATGACAAGCGTCTGCTCACTTAATTGGGCCTCCTAAATAATGCTCAATACTGGTAACATGCAACAAATTATTACAAATACCGTTACAAGAACTAGCGCTAGTGTTAATGTTATATTAGCAACCCTAAATCAATTAGCGTAAACTTAACGCATTTTTAAGGCTCCACTGAACTGCACGTAGCGCCTCTCAGTAGGCAAAACATCCAATGTTCTCTGCATACGCGCAGCATTGACAAGCAAAGCGAAATATCAATGTTTCCACACGAGATATTCTGGCCGTTTCTCAATACAACGTACATACAAGAATGGACTTCCTTACTTGCAAGTTCAAACTTGGGAAGTCGAGAATGAGGGTACAAACTTCCAAGAATGCGAGGACACAGTGCGCTGAACCTGCAGTTTGAGACGTTGGGTACTTGTTACGTTAGCTACGAAAGCTACAGGGGGAGGCTGTCTAGGCTTGCCCCAAAACACACCGGCAGGTTGGTGGATGGATGACAAGCTAACAGTGGTACAAACATCATATCTCACCACAGACACACTTTTTGGTTACAAAACCCATGTGTACAGACTTAATTTAAACACTTTCCCGCCTGATTTTAAAATATATCAAGCCAGAAGCTCCAAATGTGTTAGTTTAAAGACAGAAATGGTAAATCCTTGCATTAAGCTCCACCAGCCTCGTATCTCAGAATGGAGCGCCTAAATGCATTATGGGGAATAATGGTCCTGAAGTTATCAGAAGTCACCATCCGATGCATCTTCGAAAACATGGCTGAATCGAGAAAGCATCCGGGAACTCCATGCGAACTTGAGTAAACGCGAACTTTTGAATTGGAACAGTACTTCGGCTGTGTTTAATGACGTTTCACAAGTCCACGAGATCGCAAGTACATTCAAGTATGGATATTGAGAAACGGCCATTCTGTTCTTTACGTCCGCGTGGACAGCTTGCTTCTATCAATTTACCGACATCATAACATAAACAAACTGTAGCCTAAAATGCAACTCTTTGCATGCGCTCATTACTCCGTGGCACTATAATGCAAGTTTTTTTCTGTAGTGGGCTGATCAGTCACAATCAACTGCAAACTGAATAAGTGTTGCCTCCAATTTTAATTCGTTTTTAAATAGGTTACCCTACATATTTTGCTTAAATCATAGAAAGGATACGTCTAGTCCGCTATGACCTCAAAGCTGAAATCATGCCCGTTTACTGTATGATGCCCGTTTACTGTACTCTATTCTTCATTAAATGGATCAAGTGTCTTTAGGCTACTATAAATTCGCTGTTACTGTAGGCTATTATAGCTGGGGTTGGAAACAGACTAGAAAATCACTTTATTTTTTCGAAATAAATTAATCCATATATTTATCTTGCTCACCAGAGAACCCGCTTGCGTTGGCTCATAGGAGCGGTAGAGCAAAGTGAACTGTTCTGCGCTCATGCAAACACTGCCTACTTTCCAAAAGATCACAATTTATTTTAAGTTAAGCCAACTAGTTTGTGTCTTTACTTCTACAAATAACTGACATAAAAACGTCATTATGCGTTTCAAAATAGGTTACATGCGACAGTACATTCAGTTGGATTCTTTCTCCTTTGTTCATGTCCTCATTAATGATGAGACGCAATTAAAGGGATGAGGCGCAATTGACGGAAATCCGTCATACTGACGGAGGACTTTAATCCATGAGATTAATGAGAAGAAACTTAGAACAAAGAACCTTGAACGTATCAAACATAGAATGTGCGACCAGTGTGTCAGGAAATTTGCATGGATTGAAGCGATAGACCTAATAATAAAGAAGGCAAAACAAGCAATAAGGCAGATGCACGTGAAGACAAGGTTACAATAGCGCCACCAGGTGGATCCTTTAATTGTGCAACAGCTAGGCTACTATATAATTGACATGGAACAAGTGCAAATTCACTTGCTGACTTTGAAACATGCTAATAATAAACAAAGCTATAATAAGCCATTTAATCCGAGGAATACAGGCAGGGATGTAGGCCTAGTTGCATTTTAAACACCTCAGATTTGAAATCAAATTTAACTACATCAATAGAGTTAAGGCACAGAATAAAATTTAACATGGTCAAATCCCATAACCTGTTAAGAAACAAATTGGACCATTAGTAAGAATTAGTCAAACATAAATGAGAACAACTCTTCTTTTGGATGTGATGAGATGCGCAAAAAGAGGCCTGCTACGATAGCGGCCAGTGACTTTGTGGCGTTGCCATTGACGTGGGAGACAAGGCTTAAAACGCAAACAGAGAGCTGGTTAAATCGCTCGGATTGAAGCCATAACGTGGAGGAGGAAACCTGTCAGATAAGCCTGGTTTTAAACATTGGGCTAGTAAACTGAAAACAGGTAAACTGCAAACATAACATGAGAGGAAGCAGTCGTCTGACGAAGTGAAGGATTAGTTAAAAGTTAAGACGAGAAACAGTGCAAGTTCACTCGAGGACAAGGAGGAGGACAAGACAAACATGAAACCTAATGACAAACGGAGCAACGTGGATTTCAGAAAACCAGCATCTAGAGCAACAAGAGCAAGTAGGAAGGGCTGGTCTATAAAACGGGAGAGGGAATATGATTGGTCGAGCAATGAACGATGAAACGTCTGACTCTCCCTGAAAGAACTAACTGTACGTTCAGACTCTCAGCCATAGGCTAAATTGCCAAAAGTCGCCGAAGACTCCCAAGAAACATTGCTAGAACTCAGCAACCAAAACGGCAAATTTGCCCATGACGTTAGCATTCAAACGTTCAATCCTGCTTCTCTACAGGCATTTCACCAGTAAATCGACATTCTGATTGGTAATCGCCCAACCGCATCATAGCTCATTACATAAAGTTAACCGAAGTTTAACTTGATTTTATCGCCCAAGTTTCGTCGCCCAAGTTGCCTGCCACCTTTGTCGCCCAAATCGCCTGTCTCCATTCAAGGTCAATTACTTCCGTCGCCCATGTCGCCTGAATCGGCCCCGGTTTGAACGCACAGTAACGCTAAAGCTTCCATTCCTTGATTGTGATTGGTTGAATCATATTGGTTGCCATTGTATATGTACTATTTAGCACAGGTCAGACCGCTGTGCCATAGGATAGTGAATGGAGCTTTGCTTATGCATTAATTGGCAACCATTCAGTTAGAGGAAATATGTATTTTTTGGTGGAGGCTCAGCTAAACAGCAAGCAGAGGAAGTTTTACCATATGCTTTGCTTGCAGTTCATGTTTTACAGTAAAGTAAACACTGTGTGCGACTACAAGAAAGTGATATTGGTGTTAATTCCTTTGCTTATCAGCAACAGAGATTATCAACTTGTTCACATTTGGAGTTCTGAGAAACGCAAATTCAGTCTGCTTGCAATGAACTGTTACAGAGTTTGATTGACAATAAAGTTCGCTTTGACTTTGAATGCCTATCAATTAACGTCTGTATCTCACGGACAAAGAGGCTCCCAGTCAACAATTAATTTAACAAAACTTGAACAATATTTAGTTGTAAAATTATAAATCATAATATTAAGTTTTAAAATTTAAAAGTTTACTGCAACTAAAGAAAAACATGCAATACAATTAACAGCTCAATTAAGAAAAATTGCACTTCAGACCGGAATTGAACTGTGGTTGTCCGGGTGACAGTCAAACGCTGTACCACTGCACCACCTTCTATTTACCCTTACAGCGCTAAAACATAAACTTAACAATCAGACAGGCCCGTCCAGATCGAATAATAAGAAAGAAATGTAGTAGTAGCAGCGTACTCCCTCAACAGAGCAAAGGCTATATTTAACCAAAAAAGGTGGTCAAAAGTAACTCACTTGACTTGTCTACTTACTCTCTCCCGAGAACAGGGGCCAATGAACAAGATAATCAAAAAATGCTCACTGACTCAACTTACTCTCTCACAAGAGCAGAGGCTTTGTTCAGCAGAAGTCAGAGAAAAAAGAGAAATTGCCAGCGTGCATGCACCTGTATATGTAGGTGGCACGCATGTAGCAGGGAGTGGTTAATTTGCTATCATGTCTACTAACACAGGGTTTGTACGGTTTGGAACAATCTGGAAAAGTTATGGAATTTGAAAATGTCATTTTTCAGGCCTGGAGAAGTCTTGGAAACATAAGCATCCTGGAAAAGTTATGGATTTATACCCCCTCCCTTTGTGATAAAAGTCAATGTGGTTGATTTAAAAATGTTTCATTAAAATGTGTTAAGAAAATCTTGCACAGTAACGATCTGGTTAACGGTAGCCCTATCTATAGCCATTTGTTCTCAGCAGATCACGTGTGACGTGCATTGCATGTTTGAGTTTCGCTTTCGACTATCAATTCAGCATGTAGTGGCATCGTGGGCCCACGCAATGCCTGGAAAATGTTCATTTAACAATATCTGGCTTCACATAGAAAATGCAAACTGAGGTTGGAGAAGGTATCCAGCGAAAGCAAAATGTGGCTTGTGCAATAAAACATTAGATATTTGAAATATGGGCGAGGCAGCTTTGACTAGCCATGCCAAAAGTGCAAAGCATCAGGGTTTAGTGGCTACTCGCGAAGCAAACTAATCACCTGCTTTTTCAATCATCAGACAACGAATGTGGGACCTATATCAGAATTTCAGGGATTGTCGACATGATGTTTATCAGGCTTTCAACATTGCAATATTGAGAAGAAGTCAGAAATACTCGATAGACAGTGCAGGTATTTGGCCTCAGCACAACGCAAGCTGGCTTGTTTTTCCATATCCAGAATGTGTAACGTTATAGTGTTTATAGCGCAAGGTAACATTTAGGCCTTGTTCAGATTGGCATCCCAAATCCGATTTTTTTGCATATCCAGATTGAATCTGATACACCCTACATAACCATGTGGTGTCAATTGCGATTCATATCTGATATGCTGCGATCTGAACAGCTTAACCACATGGATAAGATTTCACCGTGTCACTTTCGTCATTTATCACGTGACATTAACATCAACACGTGTAATGCAGATGGACGGAAGTGGGAGATTAATGTTAACTCTCCTTTAAAAAAGCGGTATTGTTTGCTATAACAACGTGTCAGTGCGCGTTATGGATTTGGCAGAAGTTGCATATGACCTGGAATTTACCTCGCGTGTGGAAAGCAGCGTCAGGCAACTAACAGCTGTGCTGGACAGCATTGCTGCACTGAAATAAAAACGCTATTCTTCCATCTCTGATACTTCCTTGTTACTTGTAGCTGTGTGCTTCGGCCCCACTTAAACATCCGAGAGAGAAACAACCTACATTCTCTCTCTCCCCCCCACCGGTTTTGTTTATTGTTTGTGGGCACGATAGCCATTCCATAGTAACCCACGTGGATATGACAGGTGATTAGCGGACATGGAGATTGGATATGAGCAGTTTAACAAGCAATGTGAACACGGTTGATAGAGAGATTAAGTTTTTATCAGATAGGCAAAAAATTGGTTTTGGACTGCAGTCTGAACATAGTTTTAGCTTCATTTGATGACAGATTGGACCTTGGCAAGGCGCTTATTTATTTAACATTCAGACTACCCATCCATGCATTGTGTATCTGACCTTTTTGCAGCGTTTAAACTTTTTTCTCAACGTCCTGTAATGCTCCCCATCTTTTGCGCACACAATTTCAGCTTGTGTTAATTAAAAAAAGAAAAACAAAAAAACACACGCGTGTGTGATTGGGTGTGTGTTTGTGAGAGTGAGAGAGAGAGACAAAGAGAGAGAGGGCACTTTAGGCCAACAGTAGGCTATAGGCATAACAGACTCTAAAAAAAACATTTTGTCAAAGTGAAAGCATCTTAGCGGCCGTGAACGCTGTTTTCTGCTCCTAAAAGGCGAGTGTTCTGAAATAGTGTGTGACCAAAACATGCAGATTTTATGGCGAAAGCGTTTCTTATTCTCTTTGCTATCGACTTAATAACGCAACTTCAGCACACATTTTAATGTGATGGTCGGCATTTCATTGAGTATATTGCATTCACTCAGAAATTGGGCGGTTTTGTGACCATTCTGGCTAGCCTATGAATTCCCATGCTCCCTTGCGCGCTTATTTCATTTCACTCTGCAGAGGAGCATGGTGACCATGGCCGTTTTTCTCGCTTGCTTTCGGTATCCAATCGCAGAACAAATGGGATTTGTACGGCCCTCGATTGCATTTTACGTCACGTGGTGGCTCTGGTATTGGCTCCGAGGTATGTACAGACGCTCTGATAGACATTCGTAGCGCCCAATAAACGGCTATGGACAATTGTAAACGATGCTTCCGCTACGAGAAATGCAATAGGTAGGTCCCCAGACTAAATATCACTTGTGATTTTAGTTTGGCATTCGCCAGGCTACATTCTGGCGGTTTTTGAGAGGGCTTTGGGCTGGAAAACATCCGAGTCATCTGGCAACACTGCATGCAAATATACAGTCATGGAAACTTGCAGAAAAGTAGATAAAAATGTATACAAACCATGCTAACAGCTCACCCTCTTAAAGAAAATGATATGAAATAGAGCAGTATAACTACAGGCCTCTCTGTATTTATTGCTTACGTATATGGGGCGTTTCTCTTAAAACTATTTTTTTTTAAACTATAAAAAATTGTGTCATTATTATATATATATATTAGTGGTTGGCCGTTAATGCCAGACTCCTATCGGGCGATAAATAAATTAACGCCATTAATATATTCCCCAAATAGTCTGAGCGAATTAGGGTTGAAGGTGGAAGTAAATATAGCCAAAGCATATTTGGTATCAATTGAACCGCAATTTTATGTAGATTTAGGATATCAGGTGCCTGCAGAGCCAAGTTTTTCCAGAAAAAAGTTATTGAGCTTTGAGTGGACCATTAGTCCAAATGAATGGGATTCGGGTGGATTTTGTACTACTACTACATTTTGGCCTGAAGCATGAAGGGAGGACTAATTTCACCATACATCCTATACATTTTCTGAAAGCAAACACCTTCAGGATATTACATAGCATGATATGTTTGCCATTGAGGTATGCTCCATCCTACTCATTACAATAAATCCCAAAAAGTAAGAAATTTGGCATTTGAAAAATTGGCCATTTTTGGTGACATTTAGGCTAGTGGCATGTAGGGGAAACATATTAGACCCCATAAACTATATATTTTCTGAAGGCTTATATGCCCAGGATTCCACCTGCAAAATCTTTTCCACATCCTACCCCCTTTATTATTTTAAAGCTTATGCCTATTTTGGTGGAATATTAAAAAATATGGGCATTTCTTGGACAAAAGTGCCTATGGAATATATTAGAAAGTAATAAACCTTGACAAGTAATACTTTTCTTGAAAGCAGGGAGCTTTAGGATCTCAGTTAACATAAATTTAAACAGGTTCCACCTCCTTCCTCCCCTTGATACCCATTTATAGGTCAGCGGGTATTGGTGATTTTGGTGTATAGCCAATGTATTTGGAGCTGAGGCGTTGAGAGAAAGCTATTCTACCCCTTATGCTATACCTTTTCTGAAAGCTTACATGCACAGTGTGTCATTTAAAGTGAATTGAGACTGGTCCCACCCTCTTAATCTCTTCACTATCCATGTTTCACGGTGCATTTGGGACTAATTTGACTAGCGTATAGCTCATTAGCATATTAAAATTATTTTTCAGGAAAACTTGTAATACAAAAAATGCTAGTTTACATGGGTACTTTCATTATATAAAGTTTTATTTTGATAGGACCAAAGGAAAAAAATAGCCCTATTCAGACCTATATAATAATCATTATACCATGGCCTATTCAAAGCCCTATAATTTCTTCCCGGTACAAATTGGTGCTGTAGGCACCCCAAATTCTTAATCTACAGAAAATTCTGCTTCAAATGATACAAAATATGCTTTGGCTATATTTACTTCCACCTTTGACCCTTTTTTGGGCTAATTCGCTTAGACTAAAAGAATCCATTCCATTTTATGGAATAGCGAATGCATACCGCTGGGAATCCCCTCCAGGTTTTGCATTACCAACAACAACTCACCGCATGTAAGCTAAAAGTGATGAGAGTCATCAGTGCAAGCAGTGAACATGCAAGCTGCCACTGGAGGAGAACACCAGCCCCATTGCTAGCTCACATTAAGTTTAGTTTTTCATAAAACCTTATCCTTTTATTGTATCTCCTCAAAATCAACTCATGCCATGTTAAATCAATGTTCAAATATAGCTGCAAGCAGCAATGAGGGGGCCAAGCAGCTGAAAGCTCACTGAGTTGCAAGAGGCAGAAGGATGTAGTTAAGTCAGCAAGATGGCCTTAAGCCATCAAAAGCAGTTTCATGCCAGCAGACCAAAGTTTGGTTGAGATAAGGCCATTGGCTGTTTGGCGGCTTTGCTGCCATATTCGATTGGCTGTTACGACCAAACGGTTACAAGTTGGACAATAAAAATGAATAGCTCAAGCACAGCACTGACAGTCTCCACAACTCCCCCAGCCCCCACTTTTCCCTCATCCCCCCGACTTCTCCCCCCAGCCTCCCACTTCCACCTCATCCCCCCCCACTTCTCCCCTCAGCCCCCAGCCCCCACTTGACCCCCCCAACCACCCAATTCCCACCCCCTCAACCTCCCACTTACCCCTCATCCCCCCACGTCTCTCCTCTTGACTGTGCATGACAAGCATATAACTCCACCAAGATAAGGCCATTTCTTGTATGGCAGCTTCGCCACCATGTTCAACTCAGTGTTACGGCCAAACGGTTGCGAATGGACAAAACAAACGAATAGCGTTGCTTTGCCTTGGTATGAAGATACTATGTACCAAGTTTGATGAAGATCGGACAAAATTTGCGGCCTCTGATAGTTTAGTTTCACTTTCGACAAAATCCAAAATGGCGGAAAGGCTATTTGTGTGGAATATGACGTCATGGGTGCGTTGGAATCAGCTTGGCCCAAGGATTCCAGAAGTACCAGGCATTTGATAATCAGTGGTATGGGTCAGAAGTTATCAAAGTAAATGTCCTCTGATATTAGCCAAAATAACCTTTTTGCGTATTATAGCACCCCCCAGTGGTGCAACTGCACCGAATTTGGTGAGCCCCTTTGGGAGTGGACCAGAAAACAGCTGACCAAGTTTCGTCAAAGGGTTGCCGAGATATGAGCTCACTTCCTGTTTGGCGACTTTCGCCGTCAAATTTGACAGGCTTTAGAGGCCTGAAAGCTTTTGAAACGTCATTAGCTGTAAATGAGACTTCCCATAGTACGATCTGACAGTGGAATTTTGGTCATACCCCAAACCCCTCATGAGCTATTAGCCAAAACACGTTTTTGCTAATTATAGCACCCCCTGGTGGCCAAACTGCACCAACTTTGTTGTGTACCCAGTAGAGGGTGTCAGTTGTCATGGCACCAAGTTTGGTTGAGATTGGTCAAAGGGTCTCCGAGATATGAGCTCACTTCCTGTTTGGCGGCTTTGCCGCCGTTTTCGATTGGCTGTTAAGGCCAAACGGTTACGAATCCGGTAATGACATAGCACAACTTTTTTTCGGCTTGGTCTGAAGATACTATGTACCAAGTTTCATAAAGATTGGACAAAATTTGTGGCCTGTGAAACTTTAGTTTCACTTTCGACAAAATTCGAAAAGGCGGAAAATCTAGTCGGGCGGAAAATGACGTCATAGGGTGCGTTGGAATCGGCTTGATCCAAGGATTCCAATGATGCCAGGCTTGTCAAAATCGGTTGCACGGGTCAGAAGTTACAAACATGGATGCAGTTCCAACTTTGACCTGTTGGTGGCGCTAGAGAGTTTGAGCTGGCAGCATGAAATTTGCTGAGTTTGATGAGGGCAGTGTGCCCAATAAGTGTGCCAAATTTCACAACTTTTTACCAATCCGTTCTATGGGCTGCCATAGACTTCAATGGCAGAGGAAAAATAATAATAATAATAAGAAACAGTAGAAACTCTAAGGCCTCGTTCAGATTGGCATCCCAAATCCGATTTTTTCATATCCAGATTGTATCTAGAATTGATTTCGGGTGGTCTGAACAGCAGAAAACCACATGAATTCCGATTTTTCCGAATCTGTTACGCCCTACATACCCATGTGGTGTCAATTGCGATTCATATCGGATATGCTGCGATCTGAACAGCTTTTCCACCTGGGATAAGATTTCACCTTGTCACTTGCGTCATTTGTCACGTGACACAAACATCAACACGTGGAATGCAGATGGACGGAAGTGAGAGATCAATGTTAATTCTCCTTTTAAAAAACAGTATAGTTTGCTATAACAACGTGTCAGTGCGCGTTATGGATTTGCCGCAAGTTGCATGACCTGGAGTTTACCTCGCGTGTGGAAAGCAAGGTTTACCTCGCGTGTGGAAAGCAACGTCAGTGAAAGTTTTCAACCACGCATCAGAAAGGCAACTAACAGCTGTTTTGGATGCATCGATGCACTAAAATAAAGATGAGTAAAGCTATTCTTCCATCTCTGATACTTCCCTGTTACTTGTAGCTGTGTGCTACGGCCCCACTTAACCATCTGAGACAGAAACAACCAACATTCTACCCTCCGCGGTTTTGTTTATTATTTGTGGGCATGATGCGTTAGGGTACCATAGTAACCCACGTGGATATGGTGGGTAATTAGCAGACATGGAGATCCGATATGACAAGCAACGTGAACGCGGTCGATAGAGAGATCTGATGTTGATCAGATATGCAAAAAATCAGATTTGGAGTGCAGTCTGAACATAGCCTAAGAGTGCCTTCGCAGCTACGCTGCTTAGCCCCCAATTATTAATGAAGTAGTAGGATATAGTATGCTAGGCTTAGCCTACTGGTAGGTATATTCTTGGTTAGGGTTGCCAACTTTCAGAAATCAAAATAAGCCGTTATGGGCAGATATAAATGAAATATAACTCAGAAAAGTATTAGAGCTTAAATTTGTGCTCAGCCTGGCCTAAACCTAGCCTGCTTATGCCATCCTACGTACTTCCGCTAAATGATTTTGTCTTCATACGTAGTCTAGCCCAACCCGTCTAGCTCTGTATCCCTCGGTAGCCCTACGGTTTAGCCAATCAGCACACAAGTTTAGAGCGATATCTCAGAGCTTGCAGCAGCTTGTAGTCGAACGCGTTTGTTATTCTCCCCTACTTTCGTATTGCATTTACAAAATTGGTACATGACATTAATATCCATGATCTTGAGGACTTATTTGACAATTTAAAAATAAACTTGCCAGAGATCTGTTATTACTGAACGCCGAAGTTTGAGGCGTGAGAGCCAGGTGAGAGAATAGGTCATATCCAAACGGAAACCTATTTCAATTGCATTGGGCCAGACTGTATGACAATAGTCAACAGTCGGCTAAACCAGGCTAGCCTAAACCTACTTTAGAAGTACAAATTTAAACTAGATTAAGGCAATATTTTTCTTTTTGGGTTTTGAAGGCTGTAAGGTTACCTCACTCACGTCAGATGATGCGCTACGTAACTTTTGTAAGGCACTTCTGCGCAACGATCTGATGTTGAAGCCCTTCAGAGCGATTTCAAGCCCAATATTCTCTAACCGGACCAATCAGGGCTGCTGGCTGCTACGGGTGTGACGTAGCGAAGAAGCAACTGTTTTGAATCCAACCAATCCAACAAACGTAACCAGCATCGTCGGTTGGTTTCGATGTGGTTGGCTGAAGTGTACGTCAATTAAATTGCTGGACAAGCTGTTTGTCCAGTTAGATTCAAGGATTTCTGGCTCCTGAAATAACTTGTCTATCACTGATCATCCGATGTTCGCGCGTAGCGCTACATCTGACGTGAGTGAGGTAAGCTGTAAGGTGCCATGTCATGCTTGTTCGCTGTGTGGAATTATTTCTTATTTTTAAATTGAGAATTACTGTTGGCACACTGGATGTTGTGTTACATCTTCTAAGAATAAAGGAAACACAAAATAAAAAAGTAAAATGCACCCATAAAGTAGTCCTATTGTGTCACATTCATGTCATCATCTCAGGCCGTGGTAGGTTTAAAATAATAATTAAATCAAAACAGTACTACTACATAGGTTTTTTTTTTTTTTTTGTAAAATTGGAGGCACAAACCATCCAAATATTTATAATGTGCCACCTGGCTTGAGAGACCCGTTCTCAAATACTTACTTTAAGTCATTATTCAAGAAGCACACGCAAATTATAAATGCCTTCGGCAGAATTCAAATGAGCCATTTTAATCTAGATTAATCTAGATTCATTTCAAATTTACAGTGAGATTAATCTAGATTAAAAAGGTAATGTATGCCCAACACTAATATATTATTATTATTATTATTAACATGATTATACAGTATATTATATTTTACTGTATTACATTACATATTACAAGTACAATACCTCAACTTTATTTCTGTCTTGACTATAGATATTCTTCACACAACCATGATGTTGCATCAACCACCAGTGATGTGATACAAGAAAAATCTGACACAGAACAAAAAATTAAAGAACAAACTGAGGAGGTTAAATTGGTTGAAAATAAGTTGAAGGAGTACAATGTCTTTGTGGACAAATTGTCTACAGAATTGGACCAGCTTGAACAAAAAATTGTTCAAAAAAACACAGAGCTCACCGAATTCATCAGGAGTGTTACATCAAGAGACACTGGGCTTGGGGTCCTCAGTGCACTTGTGCCGTTTGTTGGAAGTATTATCAGTGCAAGTGTAAAAGCGGCAAAAAATCCAGCTGATCAAGCCCACATCAAGAAGCTGGAAAATGAGTTGCTCACCCTTATAGCCGAGAAAAATGCTAAGAGGCATGAGAAGTTCACCCTTGAGATGGAATTGGTGGATATCCGTATGACTGCAGCAAGGGAAACATTTGATTTGGGTAAGAATCATTTTTGTATTTCGTCAGGTCAATTTTATTCTAGGCTACTAGTTCATGAAATTAAAGATGATATTTAAACATCTATACATTTCACATATGCATTTATTTTGAATTGTGGTTGCATTAAATCAGTTGTAGGCCTACATATGGTCCTGCATTCATCCTCATGCATTGCATTTAGTCAGAAAACTAAAGGACTCCAAATCCACATTTATAGCCTTTTGTTCAGATTCCATTCAAATGTGCATCCCTAAGGTGCTGAACAATCTCATCAGTTTAACAATTTAATAATTATCACATTCTTTTCAGGTTCAATTCCATCCCCAGAATACCTTGCAGATGTTCAGAAATGCCTCTCCCAAATTCAAGACATTCTGATCCAAATGCAAAAATTCTGGGAGTGTGTTGGTTCAGCTCTGGATGTCATTAAGGAGAAAACCTTTTCATCAGAAGAGATGATTGGGGATGATGATCTAAAGAAAGAGATTTTGGAGTCATTATCTACAGCTGAAAAGGTAAACTTGCTGTCTGTCTGACACTAAACCCTCTGCATCTACTACTTTACTTTAATAGTCCATGGGCCAGACAAGATATCGGTACCACTCAAGGTGGCAAAGGTTGCTTATAGTTTTTGAAAAGATACATGTCTGAAGTTAATATTTTTGTATGATAACACTTCTGGGGTCACAGCTAAATTAGGGTTATCAGCTGTTAAAGTTACACTCCCCCATTGAAAAAACACGTTTTTGACACAGGTGCATATCTCGCTATTGGCCTTTGTTACATACATATGTAGATATTTTATTATATTATGTTTGGTATCATTTTAAAGGGGACAATGTGAGCTTTCATTCAAGTCATTTTGTGAACATTTTGGATAAGTACAGCCAGCCCTAGAGCTCTTCAAACATTTAACCACACACATTTTCTTGCCATTTCCGCCTAAATCATCTTCAATCTTTTCATCCTATGGCATCAGGGAGCATCAGAAATACTAAATACAAACATAGCAATACTGGCATGGGTCTAAGGATTCAGAAAATGTATAATATACCCATAGTATTCCATTCTGAGGGGGTGATTTTCAGCCTTATATCAGGGATGGCGTTTTTTGAGGAAACTAGTTTTGCCAATTTTTGAGGTTTTGCCATAGGGTTTCCCATGCTATTGGTATCTGACTTTAATTTAAACTCAACCATCTTCTGAGTTGGATGATTGTTTTTGTTTATTTTACTATTGTTGGTCAGGTCAGTGCTATCTGACCTCTTCTATTTGATACAATACTTCTACAAATGTATGCTTGTCTGTTTAAAACCATGGCACTTGGACATACAATAACCTCTTGTCCAGACCAGGGTCAAACCTGAAACTTAAAAAGCCTCAGGACACTGACTATGGTCCTTTCCATGAATGGTTTGTTTGGTAAAGGAATTGTTGTTTAGAGTAGAGGTCGACCGATATGTTTTTTTTTCATGACCGATGCCGATACCGATATATGGATGTCAGGGTCAGCCGATGGCCGATTCATGTTGCAGATTTTTGGCACTGATTTTTAGAGCCGATAATTGCAAGATTCTGCAGATGGTCTGCCGTATTTATTTTAGTAGCTGCATAAATAGTTGCATAAAAAGCATAAACTCAAGCACAGGCTGCGCTACACCTGAAGTGCGCTCACTAATGTTTTAATATAATCGACAAAATAAATTTGAATATCGAGCGATGCCGATAGGTTTAAAAATACCATACCCCCCACCACCCACCCCCCTTTCGAATTACATACAAAATTGGTACATGACATTAACCATGATCTTGAGGATTTATTGCCACTACGATGTCAAAATGGATCAGAACTTGTCAGAGATCTGTTATTACTGAAAGCGGAAGTTGTAGGCGTGAGAGCCAGGTGAGAGAATACGTCATATCCAAACGGAAACCTATTTCAATTGCATTGGGTCAACAGTTGGCTTTCGCCCAGGCTAGGGGATTCTGGCTATTGAGATACGATTGGTAATTGGAGGTGATTAAATTCAATTAAAAGATTGGATCAGCCTATCGTATTCTCGTGCTGCAAGTTTGCTGATTGGTCAGGATGGGATGCATCCTGAGAGGACGAGGCCAATGGCCGGAATCCTAGACTGAGTATTGAAGTTAAGATGAGAATTGCGTAGGAAGGAAATGTAGCTCACAGCATGATGCGCCACTTCTCCGTTGGTGCTAACTCTGCATGTATAGAGTATCAATGATGGCAAGCTGGCCATTCATTGGATGCGTTCCCCACCTTAATGAGAGGTGGTGTTGGAGCTGCTTTCATGAAAGTGTGTACGTTCATGCAAACTTCCAGATTACACATGCCTGTCAAATGGACTGTCATGCACAGATAGTATGTGTAGGATGTAAGTCAAGCGTCCTTTTTTGTCATTTTGGCCATACATTGTATACAGTGAGATGAGAAAGACATTCAAGACAAGGCTACATATTTAATGTGTGCATGAGGTAAACATAGCATGCAGTGGTTACTTTAAGTAGTGTGTTTCAAAACAGACAGGGGATGGGACAGACAAGAAACTGGGCATAAGTAGACTTGTCCTAGCCTGACATAGCCCGCCCATAATACGAACGTTCATCCGTATCCACGGTCTGGGGACGGTCTTCTGGGGCCCTATAATCGTGTCAGGTTAAAGAACCTCCAGACCATGAATACAGATGAACAGCAGTATTATGGTCTATGTCAGGCTAGACTTGTCCTACAGCAGTGGCTATAATAATTGAAGAGGAGGTAATGAGATGGAGGTAGAATGTATATTAGATAGAATGTTATTAAAAATGAACAGTAGTGAAAGCAGGAGTGCATCCCAGTTTGGCTTGAGAGGTCTTGCATCATGTCCCGTTGTTAAGTAGTCTGATCTGCTGTAAGGCCTTTTGTTCTGCAGCAGTGCAGTTACCATACCAAGCTATGATGCCACTGCTGAGGATGCTGTCAGTGGTCACTCTGTAGAAGGTGGCCATTTGGTGGAATGGAGGTGGGCCTTCCACAGCTTCCGCAGGAAGTAGAGAGGTTTCTAGGCTTTCTTGGTGATGTTTGTGGTGTTATGAGTCCATGTGAGGTTATGTATGATGTGAACGACCAAAACCATGTTGTTGAGAGTCCACCAGTTGCGGAGCTGTGTCACCTCCTTTCTGTACATGTCCACATTCCTCTGCTTATCAAACCCGCCACCGTTGTGTCATCAGCAAATTTAATGATGTGGTTGTGGCTGTGTGTACATGCATAGTCATGGGTTAGGAGAGCAGCAGAGCCTGAGCACACAGCTTTGGGAGGCTCTTGTGTTCAGCATGATGGTGTTGGAAGTCCTGTTTCCTATCTTTACTGCCTGTGGTCTTCTTACCTAGTCTAGGATCCAGTTGGTCCAAAGGGTGGTGTTCAGTCCCAGTTTCTCTATGGTTGAGGAATAATTGTTTTGAATGCTAAACTGAAGTCAAAGAACAGCATTCTGACATAACCGTCCTTTTTATCCAGATGTGTAATGACAGGTGAATGGCTGTAGTGATGGAATCATCAGTGGAGCAGTCAGGACGATACGCAAATTGCATGGGGTCCAACAGTGCAACATAGGGATAACAGTGGTGCACAGAGAGATGTTGAAGACATCACTCAGGACACCAGTTAATTGGTTTGCACATTCTCCCAGTACATCTCCTGGTATATGGTCTGGTCTGGTTTAGTAGCTTGACATAGCCCTCCCATAATACGAATGTTCATCCGTATCCATGGTCTGGGGACGGTCTTCATGGGCGTGTTTACATCGGTAGAGAAACTACCGACCAATAAGCGAAGCTGATTAGACGAGCTGTCCAATCGTTTTAAACCAGAACTGAATGCCCTCCCCTCTGCCCTATAATCGCATCGGGTTAAACAACATCCAGACCATGAATACGGATGAACAGCAGTATTATGGGCGGGCTATGTCAGGCTACTGGTTTAGTGGCTTCCCATGAATTGTTCTTCTCACTACATAGTAGGACTGATGTAGCACCTTGGCACTGGTGGGAGGGACAGCTTTCTTTGCTACTGCGTCTTTCTGTTCTTTAAATCTTGCGTAGTATTTGTTTAGTGTTTCAGGGAGGGAGCAATCACCATCACAAGAGGGTGGGGCCTGTAGTTGGTAATTTGTTTTGTATTCTATGCCACAGGCATTGTGAGTCCTTGGTATCATCGATGTGGCTGTGAATTTTCTGAGCATGGGTACGCTGTTTTGATGGCTTGACTCTTGCTTTTCTTAGCGTTCCTGGTTTGCAATAGTGGCCTCACCTCATTCATGGTTTCTGGTTGGGATGTATTGTGATAGACTTAGAGGTGGTCACATCATCTATTCACTTGCTGATGTAACTGGTTACAACTGAGTTGGCCATTCATTGACCATTTATTCATCAATAGACACATTAAGGGTTAGGATGATATGCAAACTGCATTGAGTTTTTAGTAGTGGTTCCACCACCCCTTGCTTAAAATTACATTATACTACTCTGTGTGTTTGTTAATAAGTTATTATTATAGCCAGAACAAGATTGCATATGGCTGAAACACAATCAAGGGTCAGAAAAAGAGGAGTAAGTAGATTTCCAGTGTCAGTAAAGGTGGAAAGGGTCACTGAAATACTAGAAGAGTGGCTGAGCATAAAAGTGTCAGAGAAATGTATGGCAGTCGATGAATAAATATATCAGGCAAAAGAATAGGTCTTATGGTAGAGGGAAGAGGCACAAAATATAGATTATTCAAACAAAATCATAAAATTGTGAGATACACTGTGTCAACAATAGCAACATAACTAAATGAGAACCAAGAGGAGAGTATGGTATAAGGTCTAGCGTCTGGCCATGTGTCTGAGCCATAACAGACTGTATAAGTAAAAGACAGAGTCTATTATGGAAACTCTTGATATCTCTGATAATTAGCAACCTATCAGAGTGAGATGCCATCAGAGTTACCAGCTCAGAAAACCCTGAGACGAAATTAGAATTGCATTTGGGGGGCCTGTACATTGATGCATGACACATTTAACTTAAGCTTAAAAATTGGAAAAAAATTGCATTTAAAACTATTTTTTGATACAGCTGTAAAGTCTATATAGTTGTTCATACTGAATGTGAAATTATCATCCAAAGTGAAAAAATGAGTGTGAATCTTACTCCTTTCGGTCATTTGTTTGGTTTGTTTTCTTCAAAAAAACACCATGCCTGATATAGCATACAATTGTAGTACTGTATCAAATAGAAGTGGTACAGACAGTACTGACTACACCAACAATAGTAAAATAAACAAAAACAATCACACAGCCCAGAAGATGGTTGAGTTTAAATTAAAGTCAGAGGCCAATAGCATGGGAAACCCTATGGCAAAACCTCAAAAATTGGCAAAACTAGTTTCCTCAAAAAACGCCATCCCTGATATAAGGTTGAAAATCACCCTCTCAGAATGGAATACTATGGGTATATTATACATTTTCTGAATCCTTAGACCCATGCCAGTATTGCTATGTTTGTATTTAGTATTTCTGATGCTCCCTGATGCCATAGGATGAAAAGATTGAAGATGATTTAGGCGGAAATGGCAAGAAAATGTGTGTGGTTAAACGTTTGAAGAGCTCTAGGGCTGGCTGTACTTATCCAAAATGTTCACAAAATGACTTGAATGAAAGCTCAGATTGTCCCCTTTAAAATGATACCAAACATAATATAATAAAATATCTACATATGTATGTAACAAAGGCCAATAGCGAGATATGCACCTGTGTCAAAAACGTGTTTTTTCAATGGGGGAGTGTAACTTTAACAGCTGATAACCCTAATTTAGCTGTGACCCCAGAAGTGTTATCATACAAAAATATTAACTTCAGACATGTATCTTTTCAAAAAGTATAAGCAACCTTTGCCACCTTGAGTGGTACCGATATCTTGTCTGGCCCATGGACTATAAATAGCAGAGGTCAAAAGGCTCAGAAAGTGAATGTCCAGCCACAGCCCTCCATAGACGAAAAGAGTCCAAAAATTTGATATAAAATGAATCAAATAACAAAGTGGCAGCTAACGTTACTGTGGACCACTGGGACTCACTAAATTCAAGGCATTTTGCCCGGGGGCTGGACTTTACGTCCTGCGTCAATCACTTGATGCTAGTTCATGAAGCGCGTTCTCCGTCATGCTTGTAGCTAGATAGACTGTCATAAAGTTTGTACTGAAGTGGCTGGTCTAATATGACATCTTAGTGAAATATATGTAATAATCTTACTTAACAGGCTGAGATTTAGCCTATGGTCATTCAACACCGTTTTTACTCATCAGAAGTAGCCGGATATTTTTATTTATTTATTTATTTTTTTGAACTTCGGAAATTTATTTTATTGTTGGCCATGCTAGCCCACATAATCTTCCCCAACTCCAATAGGAGACCGGGCTGACTCCAATTTGGTCATTAAGAATAAAGTTTAATGTTTGTCATTAATGTAAGAACGTGTCTTTGCCGGGGGCTTGCCTGTACCAGAGCTCTATCAAAATTCTCTGTCTATATACCGACTTCGCAATCTGCAACTCGGAAGAACGTAGGCTATCTGTACTTGAAACATGTACAGTACGCTATGCTAAAAACATAACCAAGTCTCCCGTCGCTGCTGCCAGCCAACATATCTTCCCCCCACTTATGAGACTGGGCTCACTTCATATAAAAAAAAACTAAAATTAAGTTTTATGTTTGCCATTAATTTAAGAGCATAAAATGATTTGTCTTGGCCAGGAGTTAGGAGGATGAAGGAGCTATCATCTGTCTTGCTAGGATCTGCAACTCGGTAACGTTAGAAATAACAGCTTGTGAGACGAGCATGCTAGAATGTTAAAAACAAATTCAGTCTCCAACTGCCAGCGTGAGGAGTGTACAACAACACCTTTTTCTCCACTGAGTTAATCCTTGATAAATTGTTCACTACCTTTTATGAAAAGCAAAGAGTGGCGAAATAGAAGTGATGGTGTGAGTCTGCTACGAGTGCCAGTTTGAACGAAGCAATCGATAACCATCAACTTTCAACCCATAAGGTTATGTTTAACGGTTTAAACGCCATTAGTTTTCTGTGCCAAATAGTGAGACATACAGCCGCCCTGCGCATTGTGATGGAATTACCACCACCACTTGTCTAATAGAAAATAACCCGGTCTTCTTCACTCTCTACTGGTTTGTTACCGGCTATGTTCTCTCATGAACTGCCAGCATATTTCAGTTCGTGCTCTCCCTGACTGCTTGAGAGAGTGCGCGGCCACACAAACATGCACGCCAACGTCCTACCTAAACCACGCCCATCCGGGCGAAATGCCTTGTTTGTAGGGAGTCCCGGGGACCACTCAGATCAGCTGATTATTCAGTCTTAGGAGGGCCATTTCAAGGTACTTTGGAGGCCCTAGGCCAGGGGTCGGCAACCCAAAATGTTCAAAGAGCCATATTGGCCCAAAAAAACAAAAACCATACCTGTCTGGAGCCGCAAAAATCTAAAAGCCTTAGGCCTATATATAATAAGGTGACCAGATTTCTTTGAGAAAAATCGGGGACTTTTTTTTTTTTTGGTGGTTTACGAGGCCTTCTTTTCCCCTCTCAGTAGGCAATACAAGTAGGCTTGACACTTATGTCTGACAAAAAACCTGGACACCTTTTTCAAATGGCCGATGTTGAAAAGCTACCTATATTTTGTATCAGGATCAGCTGATGCCCTATATGGTGCTCCCTGTATCTGCAGGGCTCTAGACTAACTTTTTGCACTGGTTGCACTGGTGCGCCTAAAAATTTTTCTTAGGTGCACCAGCACAAAAGTTAGGTGCACCCAAATTTCCGACCACATCGCAGGTTTTATAGGTTGTCCATATGAATTGTAAATTATTAACAATTGTTTGATGAAAACTTAACTTAGTAAAATGGTATTGGTGCTTTAGGCTGATTTAAACTTAAAAACATATCAAGAGAAATGAAATAAAAATAAAATCTAGGCCTAATTCAGAGTGCAAGTCTTTTTAAGGGCATCAAGCTACACATCTCAACACTCAATGTCTTAGTCAGCGCCTATTCTTATTGATGTTTGGCCAATTTGTCACTCTAGCATCTCCCAGAAATGTTTAGTAGTATTAGTATGAAGTATCTTTTTGTGTGATTTTGATTGCAAAATTTGTCAGCCCCACAATGCAACCTAGGGCTGCTTTTATTTTTAGATTTTTAGATTTCCAATAAGGCATATGGTTAATGTTGTAACAAGACGGTAGAATATTTGTGTAATATGAAATAACATGTCTTAATATGCTCAATCTAAATGTCAATGCCAATCAGTGTTTACCTCACTCGCGTCAGGTGATGCGCTATGTAGCTTTAAGCCACTCCCACATCTGACATGAGTGAGGTAAAATCAGTGTGCTCACCGGACGCAATGACAGCAGTAAAACATGCAAGGATGATTATGGTTTTAAAAGGAAGATTTGCGATACTCGATTTGCGCCAAACACTAGAATAAATTGATAACTGTCAACCAGAATGAGTTTAACCGACTCATGCTAACCGAATATTGCCAAAACTCTTTTTAAAACTACCTATATTGTTTTCTGTCTCCGCAATTTGCCGACGTCTTTTCATCTGCGATTATTATAAATTGGACGCATGCAACATGATTGCTATTGCCTAGGTTGGATATACGTTCAAAACATTTTTCTTCTGAATAATTATTTCGATCTGAACTATCGTAGTAGGCAATGTTAAACTCGATAATGATCTCGGATTTGTCTGATGACTTTGTTGCTGCAGCCTGCCGCTGAAAGGCACTGGGGGAAAGAGGAGCCTCCTCAATCGGAGTTTCTATGCAAACACTTGCCCCCCCGCAAACGGCTGGTCGTACCAGTGCGACCTCTGATTTTCTTAAGTCGCACCATTGAGAAATTAGGTCGCATGTGCGACCTAAATGTCACTATTAGGCCTATGAATAAAAGACAGGAACTTGCAGAATCCATACAGCTAGTTTTTTTTTCCACAAAATTTCAGAGAGAATTAAGTATTATCAATTTATCATACTGGATAATGCATTGTGTATTCTGTATGCCATTCTAGGATCTGTCAAGGGTTGTAGTAAGTGGTAGATGTGGGCCCTCCCTGTCTGCACCCATCTGTATGCCCCAAAATAACCCATAAAGAGGTTATTGTAATAATGTATCTACTGCTGCCATTAATCATCATGGGCAGAAGTCATACACCTACCATCTTTGGGATAATAGCAACAAAATAACAAATTGATCAAATCTTTTTTTCATGCTGTTGCCCTTTGAGGAAAAAAGTTGCCTACTCGCCTGTCTCAGATCCTACCTATTTACTGAACATAGCATTGACACCTGTTTGAAAAAGTGTTTGAAAAAGATAGCCCTGAAATGAAATACAAAGACTTGCGATTGCTAAACCGGCAAAGAAGTTGAAAGGCTGTTATCGCGGTTCCGTCCAGTGCATAAAATGCGCAAAATGGATTGGAATAGAATGTTGATGTCGAGGGAGAGTATGTAAGTTTTCCTCGTCAGACAACCTAAATTAAGGAAAATCGAATCGAAAACAGGACAGATGACATGACTTTTTAAGACTGTAACTAATCTGCAACTGGCTGGGTGTTCTGTAGGCTATTTTTCCCAGACCTGTGCCACCCGGGTGAGATGGGTCGGTACTCGGACAAAATCGGGGACATTTTCGGGGACAAGTGCAGGCGGGGACAGGCCATTAAAATCGGGGTCTGTCCCCGAAAATCGGGGACGACTGGTCACTCTAATATGCAACAGACTGTCAATACATGAGCTGTATGTCTACTATTAAAATTACTAAGTAGGCTACAAATACAAAATGAACATTCATGATTAAATGTTTATTTTCCCTGCAGCACATCCTTGAGAGAATTACGCACCACGTGACTACTGATGTACGATAGGCCTATTGCTGTGATGTGTTGGGTTTTGTTGCACTGGTTTTTTGTCTCCAGAACAAAAAAGTGCATAGCCCCAGGCTATTTTCAGCCCGTGTGGAAATTAAATGTTCTCTTCAATGTCAATAACAATATAACTCACTGTTCAATAACAATCAAAAGAGCGCAAAAACAGCAGCCTGTCGTTAAAACGCAGTTTGCAATTATAAAAATAAAACGGCTATAAGTCAAATGCCAAGTTAAGTAGCCTAAGTCGGTGCAAATGAGAAAAATAAATAAAACAATCTTTTAATTCTCTCCCTTACTCAGCGTCAATAAATTACAATCGCAAAGGAGTAACGCAGCTTGCAATTAAAAAGCAGCTGGCTTAAAAATTCATCAGTCAGTCGAAATTAACAAAATTAAAATAAGACAGATAAACCTCGATTTCTGTGCATTATCCTCTTCTCATAAATGCTTCTCGCAAATGTCACGAAGTCTGTGCAACTGTCAAACGCAGCAGCATCCTTATCTTCCCCCTCAGCTACAGACACGGCTACATCATCGGACCTTGCACCTTGCAAATAATCACTGTTGAGTGTGTGATCGTGATGGCCGTGTTTGAACGCTCAGGCATGAGAAGTGGGAGAGCGTGCCTCGCTCTATCCCTGACTGGCAGCTTGCGCTCGAATGATAAAATGGCTTCCAGCATCTGAAGCGCAAATTTCTTAAATATGAAATATAAATATATTAAATTTATTTACAACTACATACATTTTTACAGCATAAGAATGTCTGTCATGTTTACCCCCTAAGAAACCATGTTAAAAAAAAAAAAAAAGTTATTTTCCCATTTGGTGATGGTGACATATCCAGTGCAGTAGCCTGCGTGGAGACTATTTTCAAAGGGCAAAGCAGGTAGCCTGGCATGCCATCTCTGTACAGAAAATTTTCTGTACTTGAGTCTGGAAGGGCTGAATTGGGTAGAGGGCGGGCGCAGCCGTTGTCTGTCAAGTCGCCTCTGCACACGATTAGCCTAAAAATAGTGTTAGCTCGCTAATATATATATGGGCAATTCCACGAAAAAGTAAACCTCACCTTAAAAATTTAAGTCTCTCCTACATGGACATACAAATTCTTTCAGAAAACTTCCAATACAAAAAAGTATCGTCTCAATGTAAATATTCAACTGAGCAAGTTTCGAAAGGATATCTGTTTGTTAAAATTTTTACCCTATTCAGCTATAATGTATTATAATGGGCATAAGTGGGTGATAACACACACAAAGCTGCAATGCTATCAGTTATTTTTTATTGTTGTATTACTATTTCTGTCGTTACAGGTTAAAATCCACCGTTCACAATTGTTTTGTATCGTTTTGGAGGGTTTTTCCAGATGTCACGTCAATAACGTCACATCCATAACGCCATTTCTTCCAATGAAAACCAACTTTTTTTACATTTACATTTGAAATTAAGTCTTTCTCTGTCTTTACTTAGGTGTCTTGATTGGTATGAATGCAGTAATATTTACATTTCTCTAAAAATTTCACACACTTCACAGCAAAAACTACGCTCTCTCAAAAGTTTGTCCGTTTTTCGTCACATCCATAACGCAAATTGAATGGCTCATATTCTTATAATGTAAATCATGATATAAATTTTTTGTGTTTGTCTATATTCAGCCATGGAGTTTGCATAAGAATATGAACAAAATTGTGAAATACTGCTAGTTTTGCGGAGGTTATGTGGCAATTTGTTCATCAATAATGCATGAAAATGTCACGTCCATAACGCTGGAATTGCCCATATATATATATATTTTTAAGCTCGCTAATAACTTGCAGTATCATAATTATTGTCATTGCCTGACCTAATATTAAGTTCATCTGCAACAAAAACGAACAGTAACAACTTACTCATTAGGCTTGAAATGATGACAACCAGTTGGGGAATATCAGGGATACATCCAAAAAGCTCTCAATAACTCCATAAAACGATAGCTACTCAGTTTATTAGTACCATTCCACAAATTTTGAATTTGCTTCAGCGTAACAAAAAGACGGAGATCTCTGCAGCTCTCTTTCGTCACTTGTCCCTTACCCCTCAGGACGATTTGATTGGTCTGATAGAAGTTAGATTTTCTCTGCCCTGCCTGGCTAGACTCCTGTAGTGGCCAAATGAATTTGCTGCCGCTAGAGGGTCTAGATTTCTAGGCTACTAAGCAGGACCAAAGTAGCGAGAGTTGAAGTAGCAATGTGGACTGAAACCATTTAGAGAGGCACATGGTGTTTTGTTGTTGGAATCCATGATAAAATGCATGCTAATCACAGAAGTACAGCTGACTTCAGAGGTGATTTTGAAGAAATGTTATCTGTATCAGTAATATCCAAACACAGACAACAGATAAATGTACATCTTTCCGACATAGATTTGCGCATGGCATGTTTGCTACCCGTGTGTTTTCTTGTGGCAAAAAATGAGAAAAAGCAGGCTAACTGCATTAGATGGCGTGCCTAAAGAAACTTTTAGCCCATATATCAGTAATAAGTATCCAAATCCTCAGACAAAAGCATGTTTTGATCTGCACATGTTAATGTACTTCTTACCAATGTGTGTTTGCATGCTGTTGTGAAATCGAACTTCCATCGTAATTCCTTTTAACTGTTAAACACCACCAGAGCGGTAGGCTATAGAAAACACACTGGCCATTTTCGAAATGGCATACTGCTATACTACATGTGCTACATGCTGCGTGTGCCCCAGCACACAGTGCAGCACACACTACTGCTTCCCACAATTAATTAATTAGCTGCAGGTGCTCTACTTGTTCTACCCAGTATGCAGCATGGTATGCAAGCAGCAGAAAATGGCCAAGAACCCCATTAAATAATTGGCTGCAGGTGCTCTACCTGACTAAAGCCCCACACTACTCCTGTGATATTAGTCATGTACTGCATGCTACACGCTGCTGTCTGCAGAGATCAGTATACGAGCAGTATGTAGTAGGCATTTTCGAAAACGGCCACTGCAAAAGCAGCGGGGCACTGGGAGTATGAAAGGGAAAGTGACTACGGTTAGAGCAGCCAAAGGCAACTCTGCTTTATTACCTCCGCCAAGGAGGTTATGTTTTCGGTCGCGTTGGTTTGTCCGTCTGTTTCTTTGTCTGTCAGCAGGATAACTCAAAAAGTACTGCACGGATTTGGATGAAATTCTCAGACAATGTGTATATTGGGACAATAAATAACTGATTAAATTTTGGTGGCGATCGGTGATCCAGAACATGATCTGGAATTCATAATGTGTCTGTGACCACATTGCCTTGGCGGAGGTCTGCACTCTCTGAGCGCCTTTTACTGATATCTTTAGCATTTTTTAACCAAACATTACCAAATTTGGCACTGCTCACACCCATGCCAATACCAAAATGCAAACCAAATCTAAGGTCAGTTGGAAGAACAGTTTGAGAGTTGTGCGTGGAACACACACACAGACAGATTTAAGATAAGTATATAAGATTAAAGCCTCCAAGATTTTGACGCTTGACCTTGTTTTTATATCACCTGAAACTCATTGGGATTGATAAATGACATGGAAAATGTGCACCTTCTTGACTGCTTCCTAGCTATCCTACCCCAGGACTCCGTTTCTCAACAGCGTCGTTGCAAACTAACGTAGCAACTTCCGTGGTTGGAACAACGGTTGTCCGGCATTTGTGTTACCCAAAGCTGTCGCTAAGACTACAGTCTTTACAACTACAGTCGCTGGAACTTAGTCGTTACAACCACAGTAGTTTCACTGTCGTTAGTGTTTAGAATCGTTCCCCAACGGCGTCGGATGACCTTACCATCGGATGTGGGACTGTAGTTGCAGCGACAGGTGTATAGCTGTCGTTAAGCCACTTCCTCGTCTGTTTGGGTCTTAAAACTGTCAAATTGAGCATCATTTGATGCATTACCCCCACCTACAGGATTAACTAATTCCCACTTCAACTTCACCATGTGGTAAGATGCAACTGTTTGAAACACAAATGCTCCAGTTATCCATAGAAGTTTCAAAGAACAAACAAAGATAACTTACAACACGTCGCCAACCATCACGAGTAGGCTACAGCATGTCAAATATATATATATAAAAAAAGACGACTTCGTTCCCGCCTGGATTCGAACCGGAGATTTGACAAAACACCAATCTGCTACCTTAGGTGTGCTTAGTCTTAACCCTCATCACCACCATTCTTGATAATTGGGAAGAGGCACAACTCGTACTTGAATATCAAAAGAAGTACGTTTTTAACTTTTTTTTTGTTTTGTATGGAGACTCATTAAATAACGTGGTTATCATCAAATAGCCCATACAAATTGAAACACTGTCATGTCGGGGAATATTATCTACCACTACCACTAAGTTTATCATTGTGTAGTTTATTTATCAACACTAGCGATTTTATGAGCTTAGTGATGCTACAACTTTAGCCATGCTATGTTGACATGCTTTTTGCAACGAGTGCTTCCGAATTCTCCCCGAACGCTGCCGAAACATCTGGGAACGATGTAGTTGGAACAATGTAAGTTGTAACCAATGTCGTCAGGACTAACATGTTACGACAGAACTTCAAGCGCGTTGGGAATTGGTCGTTGTTTGCCATCTTTATCGTTAGTAACTGCGTCGGACAACGGTGGTTAGCTAGCATCCGTCGGGAAACGGAGTCCAGAACAGTAGAAGAATTATATTTCATATCCCAGAAAATTCAGCATATTATAGCAGTGTATCTTGGTTGTTACCCAGGCCTAAACATTAGCCGTGTTTGGAATTGCGTACTAGATACTACTTTGTATACTGATCCTGGTGTGCAGTTGTAAGTTGCAGTATATGGAAAATTTCCTGAATGTGATGGCGGCTAAATGACAAGTGGAGCTCACTACTCGGGTACTTCAATCCCATAATGCAACATAATTGCCCAGGATGACATTCGATCTTACGACCAGAGTTAAAAAATAAATAAATAAATAAATAAATAAATAACAAAAAACACATGCCGGACAGTAGTAGTGGTTTTTCTGCCACTTGAGTGACTGTAAACTTAAAGGGCAACTTCAGTCATTTTCAACAAAAGCTCTGTTGCTCAAACTACTTGAGATTTGCCAATACTGAAGATTCAAAACATTTCGGTCCAACCATATAGGTATCCTTGAACAGAGAATAATCACTTATAACTAGCCCAATGGGGCAGATTTTTAAACTGTATTTTCAGCATCTAAACATGCTCCAAATATCACCCCAAAAGTTATGTAACATCATCAGACACATTACAACACACCAATGTGTTTATGACTACAAATGTCTGACAAAGTGGTTAAAATAGTGGTATACTTGACACAATTACTGTTTTAACTTGCAAAATGGGCATATCTCTTGGATATATGATTGATATAGTGGTGCTTTATACGTTTGTAAGAGAAATGATTTCGAATTTGATTAGCATGTGAGCAACTGAGCTTGGCTTTGCATACAAATGAATGCCCAAAGAAGCTGGCTTGATTGCTAACCATTCACTTCAATTGAGGGAGGCAAGCTAGCGAGGGGAGCAAGGTTTAATTTGAACTTAAAGCTGATAGCTGTTTGTTGGTCACATGATTGTGTAGTAAATTACAAGAAAAATATCACGCAGCTACTGTCTGTATGTCAGTGTTGTGCATCTTCCTGTCTAAAATAAAAGACCCTTATCATTGTTTTAAATTGCAGTGTTGGATGAACTTTGGTAATGGATGCAAGAGAGCCATGGGCATATTCAGCAACCAGTCCAAAGATGCATACAAGTTCCTGGAGATCAGCCCTTCCTCTCTCTCCAAAGAGGAGTGGCAGCAGCAGTATGATGCCATAAAGGAGAAGCTTGAGAAGATATACCCAAACCCTCCACCCCCTGGAGCGATTGAGGGTTCTAGTGAATAATATGTAGTCTACAATGTTGACTGTACCATGTTGTCAGTCTTTAGGCCTTTAAATTATTTTTCTCTGATTTTTTGTCTGATTGCATCAACACATAGTTATGGTTCATGATGGGTCATTCTAAGCTTCTAAGCCAACTCACTTAGGGCCTCCCAGTTCATGACATGGATTTCATTTAAAAAAAAAGAAATAATAATAATAATCACTTTCGCTGTCCAAGAAATGTGACCATGCCAAATCAAATAGTTTAGGCAATTTAGGCAAATGAGCTTACTTACCTCTCTCTCTAGGCCTCACTAGGCCGCAATAATTTATGACCATATCAATGATTTCTTGTTGTTGTGCAGCGCCCCCAAGCCACGAATACCTGTAGGCATGCACAGAAATAGGAAGTCTAGGGGCGCCCTGAATTTGTAAACTAAACATGATTATACAATATATGTGAATATGTCTGGGGTTCTATTAACAATGTGCTCTAATAGCTTTTTAAATGTACAAAATTATTTGTAGGAATGTCCCTTTGAATAAATCCACTACAATGAATCCTAAATAGCCTATCTTTTACTTAAGCCTTGTTATCTTGTTTTTAAATAAAATACTCTTTTTAAATGAATGAAAAAAAGAAATGAAATAAAATTAAATTGCAAAACCAGAAAGCGTGACATGATACTTTTTAAAAACATAAATGGCTCATGGTAGCCTGACATAGCCCGCCCATAATACGAATGTTCATACGTATCATGGTCTGGGCACGGTCCTCTGGGGCGTTTACATCGGTAGAGAGTTTATCGGCCAATAAGCGAATCTGATTAGACGAGCTGTCCAATTGTTTCAAACCAGAAGTGAATGCCCTCCCCCCGCAGTATAATCGCGTCAGGTTAAAGAACCTCCAGACCATGAATACGGATGAACAGCAGTATTATGGTCGGGCTATGTCAGGCTAATGTAGTGGCTGGTGCTTCTTAGGACGAAATAAACTGCGTCACCCTTTGCTTTCACTTTCAACTGTCCCGTAAACTGCATCCGTTATCTGTCGAATTTTTATGTAAATTACGCCCTCTGGTGGTTGCTGAGTATTCTACACCACAATAGCTGACTGCAATATCATAATGAAATAGGCTACATACACATTGTCAAAGGCTGCCTACTCAACATTTTGTAAGATTCTCTGCTAAATGCACAAATAAAAACACCACCACTAATTATTATTATTATTGAGTTATTTCAAATGCATAATTTGTAACTAACTTATTATGGATGATCTAAACATTTATGTATTCACTATATTGAGAGCAAATTAGAATAAGCTTATACATTTCTGGTACACAAGTTAATTGCTTTAGAAAAACCAGTCACCCACAAAACATTACAGAGAAAAAAAATAGTATTGTTACATTTTCTGGCTACTATTAGGCCGATTGCCTGAAATTGAATTTTAGATAAGCAGCCTTAAAGAAGAAATTCAGTGTAAATCGATCCATAGCCGTCACTAAGTGCTGTAGGTGAGAAAAAGAACAAGAAAATATGATACAACTAAGATCGACTAACACCAAGTGACTATGTGACATAGACTAAACCTAAGTGAATGGGGCATAACAAGTTGCTTTTAGTTTAGTAAATTAGTATTAGTACATTTTCATGTTCTTTTCCTTAAAGACAGTATTCAGGTACTGGAACAACAGGGCTATAAACTGATTGACACCGTATTTCTTCTTTAACCATCTTGAAAGAATGACATCGGAGTCTCAAAGCTTTGAAAGTTGGTAATGTTGTATAAAGGCAAGATCGCACTCGTGGTCATGATGTTGGCCTTTTAGTATGAACATGTACATGTACATGTACATGTACACACACACACACACACTTTTCTGAAGTTCTTTTAATGCATCAAGTCAGATGACTCTTTGCCCATAGGAATGCATTTCCATTTACAAGTCTTAGTGTTAGGTTATGGTGATGAGTAAAAAAATATAAGCAGCTTCCCTTTAAAAAGCATCTTTAAAATCTTATCAAAACTATTACCGGTAAAACTATTAAAATTGACAAAGTTCATTATTAGATAGAAATACATGAATACAATCACAGTCTCACAACAGCCTACTAAATTATTATGAATCCATAATCGCATTATTGACACAAACTCTAAAAATACGCCCATTGTGAAGCTTTCTGTGACAATTCAATTATTATTCCAAAGTTTATGACACAAAATCACCATGAAAAATAAAAGGACTGCTTTGCACTCAATACACTATTTTGCCCATTGACTGTGAATAAACATGACACTTATCCCTGAAAAAAAGTGTAACTGTAAGAGTGTGTGAGTGTGTGTGTGTGTGTGTGTGTGTGTGTGTGTGTGTGCGCGCGCGTGTGCTCTGGTAATCATCTTCAGGGCTTGCTCATGTCCACTACCATCAAACAGTAAGAAATATACTTAAACATTAACTGCCCATGGGAAAAATGTAAGACATCTTACTGGAGTGTAAATCTTATTCTTAGAGCAACAGTTTGATCCGTCTGTCAGCACGGACATTAGAGCTGTTGTAGATCCATTGGGTCATGTCCCCTGTAGTGCCATGTGATCAAGAAAACAGCTCAGCAGCATAATATCCATACAACGCTGCAAAATACAGCATAGAAAACATATAAACAACAGCAAAGACAAACAAATGTGTGAGGGAGGCAAAGGAGACTAGCACACCCACAGAGACAGAGAGAGAAAGAGTTCAAGACACAACACCCTTCTTGGACCTAAAGCTAAACCATTTGGACTTGGGAGACTTCTTCTTGTCCTTGCCTTTCTGTACATCTGTGTGTGGGAGAGAGAAAAGATGTTTGAACACCTCCATAAATCACACGTCTGCTCAAATTTGCACTATTCCTGCACTAGTTTCCACATTTGTTTTGTGACTCACCAAGATTCTCCATCATCTTATTGAGCTGCTCATCTTCCTCCACCTCCCTGAAAATATGATGGAAAAAAACAACCATGGGGTGAAAAGAGAGAGAGAGACAACAGAGAGAGAGAGAGAGAGAGAGAGAGAGACAGACAGACAGACAGAGAGAGAGAGAGAGAGAGAGAGCGCTACAACAAGCTCGGATCACATAAAGAAACAACATGTGACGATTGTGAGTTATGACCAGTGACTGCCATAACAACCAAGTCAGTGAGAATTTTTTTGCGCACACACAAACATACACACCTGAGTCTATCCTCATCCAGTCCATCCACAATAGCGTTCCGGTCATTAACAATCTCAAACAGCTTGGCCATCAACTCTTCCTCTCGCTTACGGTCATACGAGGTCTTTAAGTGCTCTAGACACATGGAGGGACAAACAGGCAGATAGTTCTTTAAGTGCTCTAGACACACAAAGACAGACAGGCAGACAGTTCTTTAAGTGCTCTAGACACATGGAGAGAGACAGGCAGACAGTTCTTTAAGTGCTCTAGACACATGGAGAGACAGACAGGCAGATAGTTCTTTAAGTGCTCTAGACACATGGAGAGACAGACAGGCAGACAGTTCTTTAAGTGCTCTAGACACATGGAGAGAGAGACAGACAGACAGGCAGACAGTTCTTTAAGTGCTCTAGACACATGGAGAGAGACAGGCAGACAGTTCTTTAAGTGCTCTAGACACATGGAGAGACAGACAGGCAGATAGTTCTTTAAGTGCTCTAGACACATGGAGAGACAGACAGGCAGATAGTTCTTTAAGTGCTCTAGACACATGGAAAGACAGACAGGCAGATAGTTCTTTAAGTGCTCTAGACACATGGAGAGAGACAGGCAGATAGTTCTTTAAGTGCTCTAGAGAGAGACAGGCAGACAGGCCATTGGGTGCTCAGGTCCGAAAATGTTATGACTGTAGACAGTCAAAGAGAAAGACATCTTTTCAGGTCTTTGAATGCTCTCAGCACAGAGAGTCGGAAATACAGACAGACAGGTCTAAGCACACAGAGGGACAAACAGACAGGCAGACAGATATACACACACGAGAGAGAGACAGATTAACAGGTACAATGACAGAAAAATTTAACTTGACGGGCGCAGGCAGGTAGACAAACACACAGATGAAAGGATGATCAGAATGATTAGTGTGTGAGTGTATGTGTGCTTTTGTGTGTGCGCTGTAATTGGCTCATTCAATAATTCCCTCACTCTCCACCTCAAGCTAGTGTGTGGTGAGCATTCTGGCGCATAATGGCTGCCGTGCATCACCCAGGTGGGTGCTACACACTGGTGGTGGTTAGTGAGGTCCCCCTCCACTGTAAAACGCTTTGGGTGTCTAGAAAGGCGCTATTGAAATCGAATGTGTTGTTATTGTTGTTGAGTGTATGTGGGTCTATGTTTGTGTGCTGTGCTTATGTGTGTAGGCATTTTACCTGGTTTTGCCATCAGCCTTCGAAGTTCTGCCTCAACACCAGGCTGCTGCTCCTCAAGATCCTGATTCTTGGCTCTGAATCACACACACACACACACATATTTCTAATTGAAACACAAGGTATTTCTAACTAGAAAAGACTCTTAAAACACATTGGACGAAGTGGAATCAGATGCAGAGAGTGAGGCAGAAAGCAGACAAATATTGCACAAACATTTAAACAATCCATTCATTCACACAACTCTTGGGATCCGCCAGTATTTTCAAACACACACACAAACACTTACAAACACTTACATGTAGACAAGCTCGGACTCGCGTCTCATGTAGACCTGTTTCTGTCTGATGAGGTTAAACCAGTCCACCATGAGATCATCCTGCAGCACGTCCTCCTTGCCCTCTGCCACACACACACACACACAGACACACACACACACACACACACACACACACACACACACACACACACACACACACACACGTAATTCATTTACCAATCCTAGAGTGACAGCTGAGTAAGCTTGTGAGCGAGAGAGTTGGTGTAACTATTCGCCTTATTCACCCGGAACGTTCTAAAGACGTTGAGGGGTACACTTCAGGGGTACACTCGGCTACACCGTTGCTACACAGCCAGCTGTCATGGCGCCTCACTGTTGTGTGCCGAAATGCACATCCTCAAAGAGGAAAAAATCATACCGTGGGCAGACTTTCCACCGTTTCCCAAAAGAGCAGGCACTTCGGTGGAACGGTTTACTTCCGTACACCTCTATCGTACTTTCGTACACTTCAAGCGTCACCGCCAGGTGGATAACGCGAATACAATATATACAGTACGGTGCAGGTGTGGGTGTATAAGAGAGACACAATGGCCCTTTCTCAATGTCTGTCCTTACTGTTAAGTTTGAGAGGGGCATAGGGGTAGCCTGACATTGCTCGCCCATAATACTACTGTTCATCCGTATTCATGGTCTGGAGGTTCTTTAACCTGAAGCGATAATAGGGTGGGGGGAGTGCACTCAGCTCTGGTTTGAAACGATTGGACAGCTCGTCCAATGAGCCTTGCGGATTGGTCGGTTGTCTCTTAACAGACTAAACCATCCCCAGAAGACCGTCTCCAGGATGAACAGTAGTAACATTTGAGATTGTTATCCCGTACAAATTCTAATGAATAATGGAGCGGGATTCATCAATTTAACGGCATCCCGCACACATGCCAGCGAATCATAGCTGATGTGGCATGGTGTTGGCACCGCTGATGGACACGGCTTGAACAAACCAGTTCATCTCGCTTGATTAGGGCCTCCCCAACACCTGTGGGTGCACCATGCACCACGTCCGGTTGTCTACAATTTTAATTCTAAAACTATCAGCGCATATAGTTGTAATGAAATTCATGTTGTAGAAGACAAGTCCCAGTGAGTAGACGTTGGAGAATTTTAGTGCGCATGATTTAATTTTATAGTTGGCACTGTTGTTTGAACGGGGTACCGTTCGATGGGTGGCACCCTGAATTAACTAGATTTGTCCGCAACACGCTGAAATCACGTTATTACAGGCGGGCAATGTCAGGCTAGGATAGGGGTGCCCCGCTGTCAAAATCAAAAGTGTGTGAGGGCTCAGTCTGTCAGGCTCGCTGATTGACTGGTTGTCTGTTAACAGACTAAACCCTCCCCAGAAGACCATCTCCAGACCATGAATACAGATGAACAGTCGTATTACGGGCGGTCAAAGACATGCTAGTATAGGGGTGCCCCGCTGTCAAAATCAAAAGTGTGTGAGGGCTCAGTTGCACCCTTTCTGAACCTTTTCTGTAAGTGTCTGCATTGCATACAGACTTTGCTAAGGGGAATTACCCATAGTTCATATGTCAAACAGTGGAGAGACGTGTACTGTACCTGGGTGTGTTTCAATCACCTCCCTAAGCACTAAGCCCTTGCAGACTTAACTAACTTAAGTGTTTAGTGAATGAGTTTGCAAATCTGCACTTGTTCACCTCGCTGTTTGCATGGTTGGGACACCACAATTACCAATAGTAAAATCACACTGCAACAACACAGAATGCAATGTAAAGCCTATTGTATTTATGAACAGAACACATGATAATAAAAATGTTACGTTTAAAACTCTCACTCCCTGTGTGTGTGTGTGTGTGTGTGACACTCACCCTCCTCAAACTCCCTGAGTTGTTTCTCCAGTTCCACCCCTTTCCTCTCCAGTTCATTCACATTCCTCTCAATCTCATCCAATTCCTGTAGGATCTCCTCCTTGGGGATGTACTCAGGTTTACCCTGCAACTACACACAACACACACTCATTACACACACACACACACACACACGCACACCTCCTTGGGGTTGTAGTCAGGTTCACCTAAAGGACAACAAAATAATACCCACCCCCCACACACACACAACTTTGGAAAGTCATGGGCAACTTACACAGGAAAAACACACACATAAATCCATCCCCCCTCCTCCCCCTTCTTCCTTGGAAACATTCTTTTATTTAATATACAGAGGAGAAACACACATAAATCATATCCACCATACGGACTCACACACACACACACACACACACACACACACACACTCACAGGCATGTACGCTCACACATCTCCACAGACACAGACACACACACACACACACACACACACACACAAACAACTCATACCACCCTCTTTCATTCACACATACACATGCAAAGGACCAAAGAAACACACATACCTTTGGTGATTTTGCGGATTCTTTTGTTTGTGTAGTGTCTGGACATATGAAACAGAGAGACAAACAGGTAATCATTACATATCATATCATTACAATTATTATACTAGAAAAGCACTCAGAGAGTGCAGACCTCCGCCAAGGCATTGTGGTAACAGGCAGAATATAAATTCCAGATCATGATCTGGATGACCGATCACCGCTATAATTCAATCAGTTGTTACTTGTCCAAATACACACCCAATTTCATCCAAATCCATGCAGTGCTTTTCGAGTTCTGCTGCACACACACACATACACATCGGTGAAAACATAACCTCCTTGGCAGAGGTAAAAATACACACAGTATACAGCTCCCATACTCCCTCACCCTTGCTGGTTGGCGTCCCCAAGCAAGCAGGAGCAATAGGACTGGGGCTGGAGGAAGGCCCAGAGGCCTGGGGCTTTCCTGAACTGCCTCCCCACAGACGTGAGGGGGACTTGGACCTAGGGGTGTCAGCATGGATGGGTGCTACAGGAACTGTGGATCTAGAGAGAGAGAGAGAGAAAGTTAGAATGAAATACAGACAGACAAAGAGAAAGAGAGAGAGAGAGAGAGAGAGAGAGTTAGAATGAAAGACAGAGACAGACAGAGAGAAAGAAATGTTAACATTGAAATGTTATCAGAGAGAGGGTGAGAGAGAGAGAGAGAGAGAGAGAGAGAGAGAGAGAGAGACAGACCGAGAGGCAGAAATGTTATCATTGAAATGTTATCAGAGAGAGAGAGAGCTTTGGCAATATTGTAACTTTTACATTCATGCCAATAAAGCTCAATGAATTGAATTGAATTGAATTGAGAGAGACAGAGAGAGAGAGAGAGAGAGAGAGAAGAGAGAGAAAGAAATGTTATCATTGAAGCACATTCCACTCGTGTTGTTAAAAGGCCTGATGGTCTCCTCTCCTCTCACCTCAAACAGAACAGACAGAGAGGGGAACTCAAGTTCACTGGGCTGGTGTTCTCCGGGGGACGCATTTAGATGCGACACACAGCCCGTCTCAAGGTGGAAGAAGGGAGGGGCCTCAGCCCTGCGCGGCTAATCAGAGTAGAGTATGGCTGAGGGGGAGGGACTGATTTTCTGGGGAGAAAATGGGGGAGTTTTACAGCAAAAGATTTTGAATATTGTAGATTGACTTGGTTATTTGATGTGAGTGAGGGAGTGAGTGGGTGGGTGAGTGAGTGAGTGAGTGGGTAAGGGAGTGAATGAGATAATTAAGTGAGTGAGTGAGTAAATAAGTGAGTGAGTGAGTAAATAAGTGAGTGAGTGAGTGAATTAGTGACTTACTGAGTGATTGACTTAGTGACAGAGTGAGTGATTGACCTAGTAAGTGACTGAGGGAGTGATTGACTTAGTGAGTGAGTGAGTGAGTGAGTGGGTAAGTGAGTGAGATAGTGAGTGAGTTATTGACTTAGTGAGTGAGTGAGTGAGTGAGTGAGTGGGTGGGTAGGTGAGTGAGTGATTGACTTGTGAGTGAGTGGGTGAGTGACTTACTGAGTGGTTGACCTAGTAAGTGACTGAGGGAGTGATTGACTTAGTGACTGAGTGGGTGAGTGACTTAATGAGTGATTGGGGGGCGATGGGGTGTATTTTTTGTCCTTTCCCAAGCCTCATCTAAAACGAGACAAGTGTGTGCTTTGGATAAAGTTATGCAGCAGACCACAACATTAACTGAACGTGGACAAAAGTAACAAGGATGTCTACATCGTATTTGAGCCAACATATTGTCACTTTGCTGGAAAGCAACAGAAAGTTATTTTAACGTCCCTAACGTTAACCACAACATCAACATCAGTGTTAGCTAACTTTCGCTAATGTTAACGTTAGTTAACACTAGCCAACGTTTCCGCCCAACTTTATCTCCTAGCTGCATTGTTCATCATGTAACTTTGTTTGCTGGGAGTTCATTGGTCTGTTATACTCTAGTTTTTGTACTCTGGTTGTCCAAAGGGCTCTAGTTAACTAACGTTAACGTCCATCTTGTCCGAAATGGCGATGGCAACGAGACGAGCTTTATTGTTTTCACACTAGGACCTGTACATTGTTGCGTGTAACTTAAGCTTTTCATCGACTTTCTCAATGACAAAATTATTAATATACTCCTCCAGTGCATAGCTAAGGCCCTTTTGATGACTTCAAGATGATATTTTAGCGCCGGTCACCGAACGTCCGATTGTTTGTCCGAGTGAGTGGAGGGGGCGTGGCTTAGCCATAGGTCAATTAGTATACAAGACTGCTCCAAAAGGGTAAAACTGCTGATAGTCCTCAAGTATCTCTGCATCTCAAGAGTTAAGTACTTTCTTTATCTCTCTGTATTTAACAGGTTTTAAACTGTATCTAGTCTCCTTATCACTCTGCATCTTATCTCTAAGAGTTACACTGCAATACAGATCTCTTCATCTACTGCATGGAGTTTAAAATGGCAGCTAGTCACCAAGACTGCATCTAAGGGTTTTAAACTGCAGCTAGTCATCAAGACTGCATCTTAGGGTTTTAAACTGCAGCTAGTCATCAAGACTGCATCTTAGGGTTCTAAACTGAAGCTAGCCACCAAGACTGCATCTAAGGGTTTAAAGTCCAGCTAGTCACCTGCTCGAGTGAGTGAGTGAGTGAGTGAAAAAATAAGCTTTTCCCCATAGAAATCAATGGTATTTCCTTTATACCTTACTATAAGCTAAAGGGGGCATATGATGGCAATTAATTGTGGTGTATCTTAGTCTGCACATACAGTCAAACATTCTGAGCAAATTTGAGAACCCAAGGTCATTTGGTGTAGAAGCTATTGAAAAAATAAGCTTTTCCCCATAGAAATCAATGGTATTTCCTTTATACCTTACTATAAGCTAAAGGGGGCATATGATGGCAATTAACTGTGGTGTATCTTAGTCGGCACATACAGTCAAACATTCTGAGCAAATTTGAGAACCCAAGGTCATTTGGTGTAGAAGCTATTGAAAAAATAAGCTTTTCCCATAGAAATCAATGGTATGAAAGTTATAATAGGGGTGGTTCTGAAGCTTGTAAAACCATGGGGGTGTGCTCACTGCAACACTGAGGGAAAGTGAAATAGAATTCAGCACCATTTAGCGAATATGCGAATATCCAACGTGAAACTATCTTCACCGCGGTCTGTATGGGCCTGGTGATGCGTCTTTGCGGGGGACTTCTGTATCACCTACATACACCAAACTTTGCAGTGTCATTCCTATTTATATTTCGAAGATTTTTACAAAGTAATTAGTTGATTTACATTTAATCCTGAATTATATGGCATTTTGGCCTTGAAAATAGGGCGATAATTTTTTAAGGCTGTTGCCGATATTTTCTGATAGGCCTAACAAAGCAAGATATCCACAATCCCCTCGGTAAACATTTTCTAATTTAATGGAAAAAAGTGTATTGCATTTTTTCTGTAATTTTATGTTTAGATATGACAATTTGGTAAAATTACATTTTAAAGCAAAAAATCCGCGCAAGGTTCCCCGATAACACACTTAGCGCACTAAGAAGACTTGAAAAGATATATCTTACCAAATGTGTTTACTTTTTTGAGTGTCTTCCCCGAACTAGGCCTAGGCCTATATCTTGGAGTCTTCTTTACTACGTTGTTTTGTAGTTATCACTTAAGGTGCCAAATCCATGTTTCTTGCATTGATTGTTGTCATTTGCGCTTCCTTTGAGCATTGGGGGAGTAAGGTGAAGCTATTAATAAGAAATATGCAAGCAAAAATATAGTTAGTGTGTCAATAGTGTGTATTTTAGAACGGTTGAAAAGCAAAGTAACTTGGGATTTTGAAAAGCAAAGCAACCTGAATTTTGGCGATTTTTAATTTATGCAATTATAAAACACAAAATGCAAGGAAACGGCATGCAGCCCAAATGGGGCCCTAAGCAGAATTTATTTTCTTTTTCATAGCCATTTAAGATCATATAGTGCTGTTGATTGGTAAAGAACAAAAGTAAGATGCAACTACAATGCTGAACCTGAGCTAACACTGAATTGGGGCACAGTAAATTGACGGCATGTCTATGTGAGGTCAGCTGATGACTCTTTATATGTTGCATTTGTTGACCTTGGGTTGGTCTATTATGTATTCATTCACATTTTTCCAATAAAAACATGAATTGATTTCTTACTATCAGTAAGTATTCATTAGGGCCCATTTTCTGATAGGCTGCAACGGCTTATGTCGCGTATGCCTTGGGCCGGCACTGCAGGCTTATCACACCTCTCCTTTTTAAGCATTGTGTAAGGTCTGGCAATACTGATATAAATAGCATTAAAATTTTAGTTTATTGATTCATATTGTGAGTTTGATTTCATAATAATTGTTGACGAGGAAGGAGAGATTGGGTCAAACCCCAGCACCATTCACTAGTAGAAAAAAAATCCAACTGAACATAAATAATCATAATCACATAGAAACACTCAGATTTACTGAAATGACATGAGAAATGTTGCATACAGTTAGGCCCGACCATAATACTGCTGTTCATCCATATTCATGGTCTGGAGGTTCTTTAACCTTACGCGATTATACTGCGGGGGGAGGGTATTCACTTTTGGTTTGAAACAATTGGACAGCTCGTCTAATCAGCGTCGCTTATTGGCCGGTAGACTCTCTACCGATATAAACACGCCCAAGAGGACCGTTCCCAGACCATGAATACGGATGAACAGCAGTATTATGGTCGGGCTATGTCAGGCTAGCATACAGTAGGCTATATTGTAAATTGTAAGGTTTCAGTTGAAACATTACAATTCTGGGCATGTGCACAAGCAGTGGCCATGGGTCCCCCTCACTGTCTGGAATACAACTCCAAACTCCTTGTCCTTAACCACCTGATCCCCTCTCTACCCTCACATGGTCATTATCTGTGCAGGCACAGCAAGGGTTATGGAGAGTTTCTATGCCTAACCATTAGGCAGATATTAGGCATACATTAGACCAGTGTTTCTCAAACTGTGGGGCGCGAGACATCTCTTTGCGATCAACCAATGTCCGCACCATGACCCCCAAATTCACAGCTATCATCAGATATGCGCATATGATGGTAAATTGAGCTGTTATTTGCTAGTTGCTGTGATGAAGGGTTCGAGAGAAATTTGGTTTTGAATTAGTAACATTAAAATTCTAACATTAACAAAAATCCTGCACTCGCAAAGTATTCCTCACTGAGATATTGTGTGCAAATTGAGCCTTCCAGGTGGGGCGTGAAAATTCTCTGCCTTCCAAAGTGGGGAATGACAGAAAAAGTTTGAGAACCACTGCATTAGACACACAACAGATGCATTTACACTTAAACATCTGACTTTCCTCAGTAAGTAGGCTAGGTATGGGCACACACATGGTCATGCAAACTCAGTTCAGTTCAGTTTTAAGTTTTATTGAACACTGTGTTGGGGGAAGTTATGGAAAAGTCACTGTTATCACAGCCATTCAGTAGACACATTTCCATTTATTGCTTCCATTAATGAGAGTTCAGTCGTGTCAGTTTCCCTGTTCTGGACCCCTGGAAGATACAGTACATGAGGGTTCAGTTGTATAGGTTGCCCTGTCCTGGACCCTTGGAAGATAGAATAGCCTACTGTCCATTCATGAGGATTCAGTTGTGTCTATTGCCCTGTTTTGGACCCCTGGAAGATGAAAAGCCTTCATTCATGAGAGTTCAGTCATGTCTGTTGCCCTGTTCGTCCTCCCAGATGTTAGCTCCGTATTTCTGCCATTTGAAGTTGTGCTCTTTGGTCACAATAAAGGACCTGTTGGTGGGGATGGGTTTATTCTCCACTATTTTCTTCACATATCCATCACTGCGGCCGTCACACTCCACATAGACACTGACATAAATGGGCCCCACCATGTCAAGCTTGGCAAAACAGTTTTTCTCAATCCATTCATAGCCGACACGAGAGTTGGGTTTGAACTTCATCTTCGCAGTGCCATCCCCTCTGCTGTTGACTTCTACCAAAGCCTCCTCCAGCCGCAGGTTATCGGTGCTGTAGTATAACTGCAGGGGCCATCCTGAGGCGTTAGCCACATGGGTGATGGTGCTACCATGAGCCACAGTCTTCCAAAGCTTGGCCCACATTGTTGAGTTCAGAGACCTGTGGGGTGAAAAATGACAGTGATAGGTGTGGTGTGTTGTGGTCCTCTGGGCGTTCCGTACCAGAGGCTGGTTATGTACCTGTACGGTTTCAGTAAATATGCCTGTCGGCTAAAGACATGCTGTTGTCCGAGTTTTCCCTGACCAGTCTACAAATTACTACAATAGACCTACCTGTTGTAGTAATACAGGGGAAGTCTAAAGGACTTCAAGGTCTTCTAGGAAGTTTAAAGGTCTAAATCTCAAGGCATTAGGCCTATAGGAAATTCTTTTAAGCCTGTTTCACCACAGTCGTTTACAAATGGCTAGACAGTAAAACCTGTAGGAGCCTATTTAATTTTTAATTTCACCTTATCAAATGACCAGTTCAGACTTCTGTTCTGTCCCCAGAAAGGTTTGTATCATTTTTACTTGTAGATGCAAGTCAGACAGTCATGCTGGCCTACTAACAAATCCCAACTTTCGGTCAAATGAGTCAGCTAGGTTGAGCGAACACGTTCAGATTAGACATACCAAAGGTTGTACGACCACAGACGAAAAGAAAGACCCCAAGAAGCCAAATCTTCAAATATCTTCGTAGATGCGGAGCATACGCCGTACTTAAATAAGTGAGATGTGTGGTGAAATAATTCAATTTGACTTAGAAAAAAACAGTGTGCCGGGTCACACACTATGCAGAAGCAGGGCATAACCGAAAGTGAAACCGCAACGGAGAAAGAGACGGGCAGGATGCATTTCCCTATATATTTCAACAGGGGCGAGGTAGCCTATAGATGGGCGTAGGCCTAATACATAAGTGAGTGCACTCAAAACATAAATGTTCAAATGTTCAGGTTCAGATAAGCAACATTGTCTGAGTAGGATAAGAAAATACCTCGGCATAAGCTGCCTGATAATGAATGGCCCCAAGTCTTGAGCTTCAGATGGAGACGCCAGAGGCTACATTTACCGGCTTGTCATTATTGTAAAAAGCCACCGGGTGGCGATATTGAGTTGTGATTGCTCAGCACTGACAAAGTCATTCTCATGCTGGAGCTGAATGCGACTACTGTCAATACTCACCAGTAGTAGCAACTACTCACATTGAAAAGTAAGTAAGAGCTATTTAAAAATTTTCATGAAGCATTACTAGACAGCATTTCACAACATTGTTAGGCAAATCCAGGGAACTGTTCAAGGGAATGTTAAAAGCAAACATGATAGCATTAGCATTATCTGAAATGAAAAAACAAAAAACAAAAAAAAAAAACGCTATTTAGCCCAGAGTTGAAAGTGAAGTAAGTGGAAAGTTAAGTTAATCATCCTAATAATTTGCAAAGACTTTCTCTTATGTGCTTATCATGACCCAGTTCACAGAGGTATTTGGATGCCACAAAATCATTGCTCAATTTATTATCAGCACATTTAGCTACCAGTTCATGCCATAACGTTAGCATACGATTCATTACATTGGGGTGCTGCAAATGTATGGTTAATTTATTTTTTTAAAAAAGAAAGAAAGACAGAAAAGACAAAAAAGGTTTTAAGTCACATTCCAGAAATCATTGTTCCTCTTAGATTTTGTTAAATCTCTTGTTAGGCTGATTGTCAATATGGCGCATTGATGTAGACTGTGGCCATTTCCGAAATGGCCTACTACTTAACTACTACATACTGCTTGTATACTGATCTCTGCAGACAGCAACATGTAGTATGCAGTACATGACAAATATCACAGGAGTAGTGTGGGGCTCAATTAACCTTGAGTCAGGTAGAGCACCTGTAGTCCATTAATTAATGAGGTCATGTGGCCAGTAGGGCTTTTCTGCTGCTTGCACACCATGCTGCATACTGGGGAGCAGTATTCACCTTTTTCACCTGCACTAGAACGAGGCTTGGGTGGTAAAACTTCCCCAGAAGTAGCTTCTGGGGATGGGATGCCCCTCATCTGCCCAACTTTCCACCTGATCAACAGTAAGAAAGGGGACCAGCAGTAGATTTTCTGTCCAGCATCTGTGAGAAATTATTAATTATTATATTTATAAAGCGAAGGGAGTTTTTCCTTGCCCCTGTTTCTCATAGATGCTTCCCGTACTGCCTGTAAAGCGCCGCGATACAATGCACTGTATTTGAGCGTTTTACAAATAAAATTGAATTGAATTAAATTAACGTTTCGTCGGCACTTCCTCTAGGTTTACCACCCGAGCCTCGTTTTCGTTCGGAACATGGCGGCCAGGTGAAAAAGGTGAATAGCCTCAGCCAGTCAAATAGAGCACCTGCAGCTAATTAATTAATCATGGGAAGCAGTACTGTGTGCTGCTGTGTGCTGGGGCACAAGCAGCATGTAGCACATGTAGCATAGTAGTAGGCCATTTCGGAAATGGCCTGTTTCTTTGTCTCTTTTCTGCACAGGAAATGCCAGGGCCAGGCTCTAGAACGAAACGGTGTATTTCTTGTGAGCAAGACATAGGTGTTGGATGCAAGACATGCACATTTTGCAAGGCTCAGCAACCTATGAAGAAGAGGGTCCAAAAAGCCATGGAAAAGGCCAATAGCCAATGGGTTGAAAAGCTCAAAAGTGGCGGCAACACCTCTAAACTTCTAGATGCTACCCAGGTTATGGTAAGATGCTCCTTTTTTAAACACAGTAGGCCTAGGATTGGCTACACGCGTTAAATTAATTTTGTATTAAGAAGCCAAGTCAATGTGATGTCTTGGTTTCAGTATGTATTTTGTGAAGTTAAGTGTTTGTGTATTGTACTTGTTTTTGTTTAATGTTGTACTCTTGTGCCTGTCATAGTGTTGCATTTTTTGTAATGTCAAAAATGTTTGCAATAAAAAAATAAAAATAAAAAAATAAATAAATTAATTAATTTTGTATAAAAATTGATCAAAGCAAGTCTAGTAAATGGAGGCAAATGGAGTGTACGTGTAATTTTTTCCCCAAGAAGTGTCAGGGTAAGCACAGGTATTATTAATGACATCTGATAAGGATCTTTATCTGTCTGATTCTGCCATTAATAACCACCTCCATAGGACATCAGAATGTTAAGTCTGGCCAAGACGAGGGTGGAATTTAAACTACCTCTGCACTAGGGATGGGAATTTGGGGTAAAAACACTATTCGAAAATCGATGACAAGTATTCGAATATTATTCGAAAATCGACCCCGCCCACCGCATGCACACACATGATATAATAGAGAAAGTAAAGAGGCATCGTAAACCTTCAAAGTATCTACTTTATCAAACACGTTGTTTAACGTAGGCTACATCAGCGCTTACAGAAAGGTTTTTAGCCTTATGAGCATAGTAGGCCTACTTTTTAATTAGACTTTGACTTTCTGTACAACATATTTCTATCTTAAATCAAAGTTCAGAAAATAAACGGCTTCTTTGCGCAACTGAAACGGCCTGAATGAACTGCCTGGACGGCTACAATATTTACCAGTAGCCTAATAGGCTTGAATTATAATGACAACAATTAGTCTATTGACAATTAATCTAGCTGCGGAGAATAGGCTACTCGCTCCGATGGCACTGACGTCGCAGGCACACTCAAGAAAGCTCTCGCTAACTTTGCCAAACGGGGGTATTTCTGTTCCTTGGCTGCCTGTTATTGTATAGGACTGCTACTACCACAGGTTTATTGTTAGCGGCACCCTCAGGCTAAATTACGCGTTGTATGAAACATTGGTTAGGAAACGTCTTCTTCAAAACAGTGTTTTGTTATTTTTATGATGATATGGCTAAAACAGTATTCGATTTAACTATTCGATATTCGAACGCACTGTCGATCTTCGAATGTTAGTAGGTCTTTGTGTACAAAGGTGAGGTAGGCCCAATCACAATACTTACTCTATGCTCATAGAGAGTCATGCTTAGGCTAGGAACACTCTTGCTCTAATTGGTTGTAGCCAGGGGGTTAAAGTGGGGGGGTATTCGACAATCATGTCCCAACACACAACGGGATTGTGGTACAACCAGTGGTTAAAGTGGGATTTGGCACTAGGGGGAACTCTCAAATTTTGTGTTGGTACAAACAAAGCAAAATGTATAGAAGAAGAATGGGATGATATTCTTCATTTATCTGAGGTGCCGGTACTGCGTTCCCTTGTGTACCCCCCCACTTTAACCCCCTGGCTACAACCAATTAGAGCAAGAGTGTTCCTAGCCTAAGCATGACTCTCTATGAGCATAGAGTAAGTATTGTGATTGGGCCTACCTCACCTTTGTACACACCAAGACGGGTTCGTAGGTAGACAAACTATTTGCTGGCTTAGGCCGAAACGCGTTTGCATTGGACATGGTGGTATGCCAAATAAATAATGAGATAATATAGCTCGTGAGTGCGGATTTTTCTTTAAGCTTATAGTTTTCTTTTTTCACGCACCCAAAGTCTTTTGTTTATCTTACTTTTGAAGTTGAGCGTGCCCTCCCGACACACTTGAAGACAAACTATTTGCCACTGCGAGGGTATGTCTAGATTTCTAGGCTACATAATCGATAGACCCTTGAGTACGACGGCCGCAACCAATCAGAGTAACGAACAATCTAAACAATCCACTAAGCCCGCCCATGACTCCCTGTCCACATACAGCGTTGTGATTGGCTAAACACCACAATGTCTGAATACAACCTAGAGCGTTGTGATTGGCTAAACACCACTAATGACTGAATACAACCTATGGCTCATGGCCAGACATAATGTCTGAGCAAATAAATTTTCTACAGCTAGGGTATATCTAGAGTTCTAGGCTAACAGTTAGTAGGTCGAAACTGCTGAACCCCATCAGGGGCATGGCCAATGTAATGTACCACAGTATTGGTCAGTGACTGATTCGTACCTAGGCAAGGGGTGACCAAACCATACAGTTTGCAGGCCACATACTGAATATCAAAGCTGCCAAGTGCTCATATAGTATAAGACACAGTTTTTAATCAGTTTCAACTGAAAAAAAAA
>JAODXP020007377.1:50000-55000 GCA_027497455.2 Sardinella longiceps | reverse complement strand
TCTTTAGATCAGATGTTATGAACTGCACCAAATCTAATGTGTATGATGAACCTGACATCTTGTGGGAATATAAAAAAAGTCAGAGAATGCACACACATCGGTGGCACAGGTGCTGGACCAAACATATGATAACTGAAAGGAAAACTAGATGTACTGCATGGCGGTACAAAATATGGCCGCCGCTCAGTTCTGCACATTCTCTGCATATATGATGCCTGTCAACTTGTTTGTATCTCTCTCATGTTATAAATGTGTGTCTGCATGAGTGAGTTTGCTTTTGTGTACAAGTATAAGAGTGTGTGTGTGTGTGTATGTGTGTGTGTGTGTGTGTGTGTACCCGTGCGCATGTGTGCTTGTGTGTACAGTATGTACTGTGTGTGTGTGTGTCTGTGTGTGTGTACCCGTGCGCATTTGTGCTTGTGTATATGTAGTTATATATGAGCACATATGATGTAAATGATCATTTTGTAACCCAGTAACCATTCACTTAATAGCACCATCTACAGGTCAATGGTTGTACAGTCTTTAAATGTACATATAAATTCATTTATTTTATAGCCCCCCATGGATGAAATTCCACAAAACTTGACATATTCCCACAAGATGTCAGGTTCATCATACACATTAAATTTGGTGCAGTTTATAACATCTGATCTAAAGATAGGGGCAATTAAAGTAGTATAATATTGCATTTTCATTTTTTACCATGGGGGTGCAAATCACAAATGACTGGTTATAAGCTAAGTTGATGTGGGCTCTTGAGACCAACATTCCATAAAAATTTCAGCATCCTCAATGTCACGGGTAAGGTAGTTTTTTAGGAAAAACTGCATTTTTGGGGTTTCACAGGGGGGCCACGCAAAGATGGAGTGGCCCCCAGGGACCAAACTAAATTTTTCCGTAAAAGTCTACTGGGGCTACATGCCCACCAAGTTTCATGTGCCCCGGTGTTACGGTGTCCCGGGAATCGTTGACCAAAAATTCAGGAAGTAGATGACGGGAGAAAAAAAAAAAAACTTTGACAATCATTATATGACCGCTGCGCTTGCTACGCAGCGGCGGTCATAATAAAGGTCCGTAACACTGTTTGATGCCCCCAAGAATTTAATAGCACAACAACTAGACTAGCACGTAGTGCTATTGAATTCTTGGGAGTATCAAACAGTGTTGCGGACCTTTATTTTCCTTTCAGTTATTTTGTGGGAATATGTCAAGTTTTGTGGAATTTCATCCATGGGGGGCTATAAAATAAATGAATTTGTATGTACATTTAATGACTGTACAGTGTACAACCATTGACCTGTAGTTGGTGCTATTAAGTGAAGGGTTACTGGTTTGGGATGATAGGCCTACTGTCTCACACACACACACACACACAGGGCAGAGAATGTGCAGAACTGAGCGGCGGTCATATTTTGTACCGCCATGCGGTATATCTAGTTTTCATTTGAGTTGTGTGGAATTTTTGAAGTCAGAGATTCGTACAGTTTACATGTACCAAGCCGAAGCCTTTGTGTGGTCCAGGGTCCACATCTTTAGTAAATTTAGAAAAAAATAAAAAATAAAAATAAAAAATAGTGAAGATTTTTTTTTAAGTTAAGCTTTTTTAAGTTTTGATTTAGGCTCAGAGTTCATAAACATGTCATTATCCTCAATGCCACGGGTCAGGTAGTTCTTTAGGAAAAACTGCATATAAAAAACAATTGAGGGAATAAACATATGCAGCATGCCACTGTATCAGGTTTTAAGCTCTGACAGCTGGCTACATGGTTAGAGATATAAGTTCACTGACAAATATAAGTCCTACATCTGATAAAACGGTAATAATTTCACCAAATCTGTGTTTTGTTACGTTTATGGGAGGGTAATGTAATAAGTTTTTTCATGTTCCCACCAATGTAATAATTTCCTGCAAACGTAATAATTATTACGTTTGTGGGAAATTCTTTATTACGTTAACAGTAGGCGACTGTTATTACGTTTATGGGAAATTATTACGTTTGCAGGATTATTACATTTTAAAAGTGCATATTTTTATTACGTTTGTGGTTTATTACGTTTGTGGGAAGTTATTACGTTTGTGGGTGTTACATGTGTGTGTGCTCATGTATGTGTGTGTGTGTGTGTGTGTGTGTGTGTGCCTGTATGTGTGTGTGTGTGTGTGTGAGAGAAAGAGTGAAATATGGGCCATCCTGTAGTGTTGGGGAAGCACAGATATTTCCAGGGCCAGAAGCAGCAGCCTTTTATTTCCAGCCCTTTCACACACACACACACACACACACACACACACTCACGCACACACACACACACACACACACACACACACACACACACACACAGCCTTTTATTTCCAGCCCTCACGCACACACACACACACACACAGCCTTTTATTTCCAGCCCTCACACACACACACACACTCACGCACGCACACACACACACACACACACACACACACACACACACAGCCTTTTATTTTTCCCTCAACCATGACGATCAATTCAGCTAAGATTGGAGCATACAGAGATGGGGTGGAGACAGAGAGGGAGAGAGAGAGAGAGAGAGAGAGAGAGAGAGAGAGAGAGAGAGAGAGAGAGAGAGAGATGAGGGAAAGAGAGAAAGAGAGAGAGAGGGGGGGTGAACTGAAAAGAAGGGAAAGGAAGAGCCAGGGAGGGAACGACAGAGACAGAGAGAAAGAGATGGAAAGACAGAGAGAGAGGGAGAGAGAAAGAGAGAGTGGGAGAGAGAGGGAGAGAGGGGGGGCAGAGACAGAGATGGAGAGACAGAGCGAGAGAGAAAGGGAGGGAGAGAGGGACAGAGGGGGGGAAAGAGAGGGTGAGAGGAGGGGAGGGGGCAGAGAAAGAGATGGAGTGACAGAGAGAGAGAGAGAGAAGTACCCTGTGTCACTTTGGCCCAACACTCACCACTCAACACATAGGCCCCGCCGACATGGCCCATCCACCAAAACACTGCATAGGCCAAACCAGCGCAGGCCACTGCATAGGCTGAACCAGCACAACCCATCCCCCAGTTCAGACCAGCACCACGCTACTCTACATCCCAGGATGGACCTACACCCCACACCAGACATACCAGCCTCACAACACAGATTGCAAGCTATAACAGATAGGCCTCAGCCCCCCACATTCTATCAGCATAGCTATGCTGAGGCCTTGAAAGGACGTCAGAATGCTACTGAAATGGGTGAGATCAAGGAATTACTTTCTTACATCTGCAACAGACTCATATAAACAAACATACAGAATTAAAAAAAAAAAAAAAAAAAAACACCTTCACAATGTTCAATAGATAATTATTTTCTATAGGTTTTGTTCAGTTTGAAACAAGAATGTTACTAAAATGAACTCTCTTTCTATTTGTTTGTGGAACATACAAGGATTGAAATCATCTACTTTTGGCTTAAAGAGCCTTGACAGGGACTTTCAAAAACAAATTAAAAATATTGATGTCATCATACTGCAGGAGACATGGTGTACAACCGATCTGGCTACACACTGTCCTCCACACTACAGGGAAATTATACTGCCCTCTCAGAAATGTAACACAGTACGCAAAGGCAGGAATTCAGGGGGATTAATCATTTGGTATAAATCTAAATTACATAATCATATAAATTTAATTAAAAAAGGCAAATACCATTTATGGTTGAAAATTAGAAAAACCTTTCTATCTACAGGAAAAGACACATACCTTTGTGCAATATACATCCCCCCCTCAGACTCCCCATATTATAACGAGGACATGTTCCATGAGCTAGAGACAGAGGCATGCCATTTCCAGGCCCAGGGAAATGTGCTCATATGTGGTGACCTTAATGCCCGAACTGGAACACAACCAGACTTTTTAGACACCCGAGGAGATCATTTTCTCCTTAAAAATGTCACGACAAACATAACACCCCCCAATAGGAACAATTTTGATGCACTGACAAACAAAAATGGGAAAGATCTCCTTCAGCTCTGTCGAAGCCTGGGTCTGTACATTGCCAATGGTAGGTTACGAGGGGACTCATTGGGAAGATACACATTTTGCTCACCTCTTGGGAATAGTACTGTAGACTACATGGTAACAGATATAGATCCTTTCTTTATCAGATCATTCACTGTTAAACCACTAACACCTCTATCAGACCATAGTCAAATTACTATGTTTCTCAATTGCAGAGGAAATAACACCAGCATACCCACCCAACCCAATAAGCTGTTTCATCTTACAAATCCATACAGATGGGTCCAAAACAGTACAGAGGAATTTCAAAAGGCAATTGGCAGCCAAAGAATCCAAACACTCCTGGACACCTACCTTGAAACTTCATTTGCCCACACTAAAGAAGGTGTTGATCTGGCAGTAAACAATCTAAGCGCCATCTTTGAGGAGACGGCAAGAAAAGCTCAACTAAAAAGAAAAAGATTGAATCACAAACTAAAAAAAGACAATTGGTTTGATGAAGAATGTCAAATTATAAGAAAACAACTGAGAAATTTATCTAACCAAAAACACAGGGATCCAAATAATGTAAACACCCGCCTTCTTTACTGTGAAATGCTCAAAAAATATAAACGTACACTCAGAACCAAGAAAGCACAATATACCATCAAGCACCTGGAAACTATAGAACAATCAATCCACTCTAATAGCTTCTGGGCAAACTGGAACAACTTAAAGCAAAAGCAAAAAAGGAAGAATTGGCTATCCAAAATGGAGATATTTGGACGAATCATTTCCAAAATTTATTTGAAGATATAAATTCAACTACAAATCAGGAACAACAAAACATAAAACAAACCCTTTCAAATTTAGAGTCCACAATTAAACATTACCAAAACCCCGTGGACTTCCCTATTACTGATAAGGAACTCAGCAATAACATAGAAAAACTGAAAGACAAAAAAACACCAGGTTTAGATGGTGTTCTAAATGAAATGCTAAAATGCATGAGCACAAAATTCAAATTCTCCATAATCAAGTTGTTCAACATGGT
>JAODXP020007377.1:35000-42500 GCA_027497455.2 Sardinella longiceps | reverse complement strand
CACTGCATGCGCATAAACAGACGCAGCGCAAATAGCCTAGTCTTAGTAAACCAGGGCCCAAATGTCTTTGTTTTAGCAATATATGCGTACGTGTGTAAATGCAGTTACTGTAGCGACATGCACATACAAATGTCTTTGCTTTAGCAATGCATACGTGTATATCTGCAGTTACTCTAGCAGCACATACAAATGTCTTTGCTTTAGCAATATATGCATATTTTATATGCAGCTGCTTTTGTAATAATGTTTTTGTGACATTAAAGGGACATCGGGCAGGACTGCAGTTTTCTATCTTCAGAGCTCCATCTACAGTCACTTGAATATTAGAAAAAATAATAATATTGCAACTTCAGTTATTTCTACTTTCAGTTTCTATTTCATGGACCCGGCACCACTCTGCAGGCGGGATTACCGTGACACAAAATCTAGAGGCTTTATTACAGATTAACCCTGTAATGAACCATCGGTCACCCCGTAATTAACCATTGAAGCATCAAAGTGACTTTGAGGTGACTGGCTGCTAAATTAACAGTGAAAATGTTGCCTGGTGTCCCTTTAATGCCACTAAAGTGTGTTGAGTTTAATTGAGAGGGGAAGACTGTTGATTATAGAAAGACAACTGAAATGGTCACACACACACACACACACACACACACACACACACACAGACACATGTCTGCACCAAATACACAGTCTTACTCTCTTTAGTTTACACCCCTTTTCCTTCTCTCTCTCACACACATTTTCATTTTGCCACCTCACAAATGATATGATTGGTAGTGACAATACATTGCACATCAACCCCCAACAAACACACACACACACACTCCCCTAAACCCAGCTCAACATGGTGGTGTGTGTGTGTTTGTGGGGGGGGACTGTGTATAAGCAGACGGTTTAATCAAATACTGCCCTTGTAAAGCACACACACACACACACACACACACACACACACACACACACACACACACACGTCAGTGGGGACTGAAGTCTTCAGTTAATGACTAATTAGCCCCATCAGCTGTTCCACTGCCCCCAACACACTTCACACTCACACTCTCACACTCACACACACACACTCTCTCTCTCTCTCTCTCTCACACACACACACACACACACACACACACACACACTCTCTCTCTCTCACACACACACACACACACTGCCCCCAACGCCTTCACATAATAATACCACACACACACACACACACACACACACAATCTCACACACACACACACACACACACACTGTCTCTCACAAGTCCTTTCTTGTCAGGGTACATGACCTGGATCCGTCCAAGCCAGAATTGTCCTCGGAGTGTATTTGTGTCTGCAATCCAGACAATGTCCCCGATTGCTACATTTCTTTTAGTGTGGTGCCACTTTGGTCGAAAGAATAGGTTAGACCCAGCAAGTTCACTCCATTTCTTCCAGAACATATCCACACCAATCTGGACGGCTCGGAGATGGCGCCAGGGATGGTTGTACAAGTCAATTCCTCCTGTATCTCCTCCTTGCCTGGTCCTCCCCAGGAGCAGGGTGTTGGGGAGCAGATACTCTATGGAGTCTTCTTGTTCTTGCGCCCTAGCGTCAATCGGCATTTCATTGGATACTTTATTAGGCCTTAGGCAGGTAGGCTGAGTCCATGAGGCATGGATCTGCGCAAGGTTTCTTCCTAGAAATTAATTACTAGCAAAGTGTAGGGAGTTTTTCCTCGCCCCAGTTTCTCATGGATGCTTCCCATACTGTCTGTAAAGCGCTGCGAGACAAATGCACTGTATTTGAGCGCTCTACAAATAAAATTGATTTGAATTGAATTAGTGAGGTTTGCCGCATGGAAGAAGAGGGTTTGGAGTTCACCCCAGGTAAGTGAGTTTGACGTCCCTCCGAGGTTAGTGAGGGCCCTCTTTACAAGCTCAACTGCGGCTTCTGCAGACCCATTGCGATGAGGCGCATCAGCCGGATGAAAGTGCCATGTCCACACTGTTCCATTCTTGGAGGCTTTGTCCTCTATGGATGCTTCCTTTAAGGTAGCCAGGTGCTTATGCAAGTCTTGTAGGGCAGGTTTGGCGCCAATGAAATTGGTCACCTTATCTGACCACAACTTTGCAGGATGGCCTCTCAATGCTGTGAGTAAGCTAGAAGGAAGCTTTCAGAGGATTGGTCGTCAACAAGGCCCACTTGAACTGCCCTTGATGCCATGCAGCAGAATACTAAGCCCCAGACCTTTTCCCCTGTTCTTCTCTTGACAACATCTTTGATTTCAAAGGGGCCGAAGAGGTCAAGTGTGGTATACTCGAAAGGGTTAGCACGCTGTGAGCGCTCTGGCAGCAGATCACTCTGTTGGCACATCTTTCCTTTGAGTTTGCGGCATGTGACACAGTTGTTAACAACATTCTTCACTATCCTCCTACCTTGCACAATCCAAGCTCTCTTCCTGGTGCGCAGAAGTGTGGCAGCAACACCTTCATGGTTTTTGTCATGGGCTTCTCTTGCCCGCAGGGTTGCAAGCCACAATGAAATGGGATTAAAGGAACCACTGTTCCATCTTCGTTCCAGGACCGGACTCGTCCTCCACATACAAGAATTCCTGTCCCCTCTTCCTTGTGGACCTTGGGCTGCAAGGACCCGGAAGCCTTGTGCACTTTCCTCAGGGGATGGAGCAGCATGGTTTGCCTCCTACTTTAACTTACCTGGTGCCTGGAATCTCCTCAACCAGGTTTCTGCAGCCCGTCAAATCCAGGCGATTGAACCACACAGCTTGAACAGGGAACTGAAGCGCTGAGGTTCCACAAGGCATACCAGTCCAATTGCCCAGGACCTTGAGGTTGCACCTGGGACAGCCTGGGACATGCTCCCTCATGCTTGATTTCTGCTTTGATGTCAGGCTTGCTGGGTTCTGTCTTTCGACTGGGCCCTGGTGACCACAGCAGAGAAGGCTTTTCGCTGAAGTTTGACATCTTCAGCAGCAGAGGGTGTAATCTCACTAGACGTCTTTGTAGGCCAGTCAGTTTCAGGCATTTTCAGGAACTTACCAATGCATCACCAATGCAATCACCTTTCCGACAGTCAGCTTTTGGGCAGACGAATCTGGCTGTGCATCCTTTCCCATCTTTGGGACCGTAAACACTTGGAGCACAACTCCAGGTTCTTCAAGTGGGCCTTTATGCTTGACAGCTCTTGCTGTCTGAACACCTTGCATGCAAATAACTTTCCAGCATGGGAATCATCTCAGACAGTGCAGCTGAGATGGTCGTGGTCATCCTTCTGACCTGCTGTGGTCTTAGTGAAAGCCTTCCTCCCTTTCTTATCCGGGCAATCGGCAGCACCCTTCTCCACAGGGCCTTTGTCTGCACAGCTTGGTTCCAACTGATCCAGCTCTTCGAGAATCTCCTCGTGCTTCTTCAAGAACCCCAGCAGGCAATCAAAGTGATCCAGCGAGAATCCATTTGCTGTATCGGTTTTGAGCATAATCCACTCCTTCTTGAGTGAGCTCGAGAGTTTGCTCTCAATGGATTGAGCTACTACGCGATTCTTTACAGCATCCACTTCACCAAGGATCTGGAGGTTGCACAGCGCTCTTTCCACAGCCTGGATCAACTCAATGGTTCTGGAGACTGGACATCACTTGTGATCATCAGAACAATTTTTGACTTATTCCCATATTTGGTGTCTAGCAGTCTGAATATGTCATCATGTCCCGCATCAGTGGCCTTAGAGAAATCTGTCCTGAAACTTTTCCATTCCCTGAGAATTTCAGTTGGTTCCAAGAGTCCTTGTTTAGTGAGAATGTTAGCCCTTTTTGTGAATGAAGCCTGTGCTCTTGATCGCATACTTTTGAGTTTCTCCAGGTCTGCCATTGTTACTCCTACACATAATAATCCTACACCCAAATACACACACACTCATGCTCTCTTTCTCTCTCTACCACAAACACACACCTCACTTTCAGCAGTTTGGCAGATACACTCTCCCACACAATGCTTACATTGCTAGCTCTTTACTGTAGTACCACTTAAGACTGGTGCATACATTGCTAGCCCTTTAGTGCAATACCAGGTAAGACTGATGCAGTTTGAGACGGTGGGGTTCTTGTCATGTTAGCTGCAAAACCTAGCTGTCTACGCTTGCCCCCAAAACACCTCGCTATGATGGCCAGCGATGGGAACCTCAGTTACTTCACTGGTGGTTGGGCGATGACATACTAATAAACATCGTATCACACCACAGATGCACTTGCTGGTTACAAAACGCATGTTGACATAAAAGTCAACGTTTCTCGTCTAATTTAAAATATATATATATATATATATATATATATATATATATATATATATATATATATTATTTATATTATAACCATTCATATAACATAGTTATAACCATTAATGGATGACACTTAGCCAGATAATGTAGTTATAACCATTCATAGATGATACATAGCCAGATAATACAGCTAGATAATATAGTTATAACCATTCATGAACGATACAGACACAGATAATACAGTTATAACCATTCAAGGATGATACATAGACAGATAATATAGTTATAACCATTCATGGATGATACAGACACAGATAATACAGTTATAACCATTCATGGATGATACATAGCCAGATAATACAGTTATAACCATTCATGGATGATATATAGACAGATAATATAAACTGCTCACAAAAAGTAAGGAAACTTGACTTTGGCCCATTATATCTCCCCTTTAATAATGCCAATCCCTAAAGTGTTTCATATCATTTTCATCGTTGATTTGTCACCTTTACAATGAGGTATAGCTTGTAAATATCGGGCGATCATGGAATGCGCAACACAGCCAAACGTGTGAGTAGTGCCAACCAAAAATGTGCCAAAATGGCCTGTTATACTGTTCTGTTGGTATAGCCTTTGTTGCTTGGAGCATTGATGATTGCACTCACCCAAAAAAGTGAGGACAAGAACAAAAAAACATGTTGGCCATACACTTTACACTTTACAGTGTCATTGCCCTCACTAACATGTGGAGGATTTGAGCAGTTGAACAGCTGAATGAATCTTGCAAGTCTCTGGCAGTGAATCTACGGTTCCTTAGTGCAGCAAAAGTGAGGAAACAGTCTTCTTGGGGTGTTGTCTTCTTGGACGGCCATGTCTTGGTCTGTCTTTGGCTTCCGCAGTCTCATGGAACTTGGTCCTAAGTTTGGAAATGGTACCAGGACTGACACCAATGATGCTGCCACTACATGCTAGGTCACCAGCCTCAGGTTGCCCCATTGCACAGGCCCTATCCTGAAGGAACAAACGTGGCATCTTTCCACAGGTGTTGCTGCTAGGAGAAACCACAAACCCAACAAGTTGCAGAACCCATGCTCAGGTGCTAATTGAGGCACACCAGTGACTTGGACTAATCTGGCAGCACTTGAAGCCCAAAATCAGATGCAGCAGAACCCTATTACTATGGCCATTTTGGCACATTTTTGGTTGGCACTACTCACACGTTTGGCTTTGTTGCGCATTCCATGATTGCCCGATGCTTACAAGCTATACCTCATTGTAAAGGTGACAAACCAACGATAAAAATGATATAAAACACTTTAGGGATTGGTATTATTAAAGGGGAGATATAATGGGCCAAAGTCAAGTTTCCTTACTTTTTGTGAGCGGTTTAGTTATAACCATTAATGGATGGCACTTAGCCAGATAATATAGTTATAACCATTCATAGATGATACATAGCCAGATAATACAGCTGGATAATATAGTTATAACCATTCGTGGATGATACATGGACAGATAATATAGTTATAACCATTCGTGGATGATATATAGCCAGATAATACAGTTATAACCATTCATGGATGATACATAGACAGATAATATAGTTATAACCATTCATGGATGATACATAGACAGATAATACAGTTATAACCATTCATGGATGATACATAGCTAGATAATATAGTTATAACCATTCATGGATGATACAGACACAGATAATATAGTTATAACCATTCATGGATGATACATAGACAGATAATATAGTTATAACCATTCATGGATGATACATAGACAGATAATACAGTTATAACCATTCATGGATGATACATAGACAGATAATACAGTTATAACCATTCATGGATGATACATAGACAGATAATATAGTTATAACCATTCATGGATGATACAGACACAGATAATATAGTTATAACCATTCATGGATGATACATAGACAGATAATATAGTTATAACCATTCATGGATGATACAGACACAGATAATACAGTTATAACCATTCATGGATGATACATAGACAGATAATACAGTTATAACCATTCATGGATGATACATAGACAGATAATATAGTTATAACCATTCATGGATGATACAGACACAGATAATACAGTTATAACCATTCATGGATGATACATAGACAGATAATACAGTTATAACCATTCATGGATGATACATAGACAGATAATATAGTTATAACCATTCATGGATGATACAGACACAGATAATACAGTTATAACCATTCATGGATGATACATAGACAGATAATACAGTTATAACCATTCATGGATGATACATAGACAGATAATATAGTTATAACCATTCATGGATGATACATAGACAGATAATATAGTTATAACCATTCATGAACGATACAGACACAGATAATACAGTTATAACCATTCATGGATGATACATAGACAGATAATACAGTTATAACCATTCATGGATGATACATAGACAGATAATATAGTTATAACCATTCATGAACGATACAGACACAGATAATATAGTTATAACCATTCATGGATGATACATAGACAGATAATATAGTTATAACCATTCATGGATGATACAGACACAGATAATATAGTTATAACCATTCATGGATGATACAGACACAGATAATATAGTTATAACCATTCATGGATGATACATAGACAGATAATATAGTTATAACCATTCGTGGATGATACATAGACAGATAATACAGTTATAACCATTCATGGATGATACATAGACAGATAATACAGTTATAACCATTCATGGATGACAGACACAGATAATACAATTATAGCCATTCATGGACGATACAGACACAGATAATACAGTTATAACCATTCATGAGCGATACAGACACAGATAATACAGTTATAACCATTCATGGATGATACAGACACAGATAATATAGTTATAACCATTCATGGACGATACATGAGCACAGATAATACAGTTATAACCATTCATGGATGATACATAAGACAGATAATACAATTATAACCATTCATGGATGATACATAGACAGATAATATAGTTATAACCATTCATGGATGATACAGACACAGATAATATAGTTATAACCATTCATGAATGATACAGACACAGATAATACAGTTATAACCATTCATGGACGATACAGACACAGATAATACAGTTATAACCATTCATGGATGATACAGACACAGATAATACAGTTATAACCATTCATGGATGATACAGAC
>JAODXP020007377.1:0-17500 GCA_027497455.2 Sardinella longiceps | reverse complement strand
GTTTTTGGACATTTAAGGGAAACATTTTACACCCCATAAAGCATATATTTTCTGAGAGCTTATACCCTCAGGATTTCAACAACAATGTTTTTTTCAACATCCCATCCCCCTACTTATTTCACAGCCTTTGCTTATTTTTAGAAGAAATGAGAAATTGGGCACATTTCTCATACAAAAGTATGCAGGAAAAAGTAAGCAACACTCATATGTCATACCTTTTTTGAAAGCAGGGAACCTCAGGATCTCAGTAAACATAAGTTGAGACAGATTAGACCCCCCTCCTCGTTTTAATACACATTTAGAGATCATTTGGTATTGGTGATATAGACGTATAGCCAATGCATTTGGACCTGAGGAAAAGAAACTAATCTACCTCTTTAAGCTATACCTTTTCTCAACGCATACACCAACAGGGTGCCATACAATAAGAAGAAAAAATATTCTGTTACAATTGTGTCTACTATTGGCTCCAAAATGGGCCTGGACTAGTTCATATCCACATACTCATAAACACTAATAACAACTGAAATAGTGACTGACTTATTAATTAACATTAATGTGTTTAATGTTGCTTTGTTTTTACTCTGACATCACACATACAAGGCCATTGTGAGCTTTACAACATTTTACTGACTGTTAGTGACAATGTTTGAAATTATATTTTTTTGGGATTTCCTTCTAATTTTGCTTTAGCGACTTTCAGGGAGTGGCATGGGTTAATCAGGGGCGTCTAACCCCAGGTGTCTGGTCTTAACATACAGTATGGTAAATCAGCTTCTCCTTACTGTTAGATGCCAAAAATGTATTAATGTACTGTTGGTTCACAAATCTGCACTAAGTCTACTGTATAGGCAGTATAGTATTCTAGTTTATGCAATTATTTAAGGGAAACTGTACTTATTCTTTTTTTTAATAAATGTGCTAGTAACCAATTGCTTTAATATATAATTGTTCTCACTTATCTATCATTCAGATGTGCTAATTAGAATATTACAAGGTCAAAACATCAATCAGGCACCAGTATTCCTGGTCTAGAAGGAATACAAAGGAGTAATGGGCATTTAAGGACCTGAAAAAACCCACATGACGATAGGCTATTTGAATTTCTAGAGGTGGTGACTGTATTTTCTCATTTGCAGTGATAAAAAGAGATATCTAAAGTCCCCCCAGCCCATTCGGATTCTAGTATGTCATCAAAATAAAACAAGAATTTTGAAAGGGGCTTTATCCATTGTTCAGTTTTCAGTTTTGGTAATGTATGCAAATTAGTGCATATTTAATTAGATATTGCCTTATTTACATATTCAAACATAACATTTGACAAAACTTGTAATACAAAAAATATTTGTCTTAATGTAAGTTATAAACTTGGGTTTCATGGTGACAACTGTTAGTTAAAAATTTTACCCTATTCACCTGGTGTGTCTACTCAGGCTTCCTATACATCATGGACGCCATCTTGAAAATGACACCTTTCTAGTGGTCAAACTTTGGTAAACTTTTAGTATGTTATTAAGGACATCTAATACTATGACAAACAGCTGAGAAACCTTTTGTTAGAATTTTTTTTGGGTAAAGTCATATTTGCACCTGACTATACACACACCACTGCTTCAGACACACACATGTAAATGTTAAACAGACACATGTGCTTTACTAACCCTAGCATTACACACTAGCTTTACTATTAGCATTACCCACTAGCTTTACTATTAGCTTTGCACACTAGCTTTACTGTTAGCATTACACACTAGCTTTACTGTTAGCATTACCCACTAGCTTTACTGTTAGCAATGCACACTAGCTTTACTGTTAGCAATGCACACTAGCTTTACTATTAGCTTTGCACACTAGTTTTGCTGTTAGCATTACACACTAGCTTTACTGTTAGCATTACACACTAGCTTTACTGTTAGCTTTGCACACTAGCTTTACTGTTAGCATTACACACTAGCTTTACTGTTAGCATTACCCACTAGCTTTACTGTTAGCAATGCACACTAGCTTTACTGTTAGCAATGCACACTAGCTTTACTGTTAGCGTTGCTCACTAGTTTTACTGTTAGCGTTGCACACTAGCTTTACTGTTACCGATGCTCACTAGCTTTACTGTTAGCGTTGCTCACTAGCTTTACAGTTAACGTTACCTACTAGCTTTACTATTAGCATTAAACACTAGCTTTACTATTAGCGTCGCACACTAGCTTTACTGTTAACGTTGTACACTAACTTTACTGTTAACATTGCACACTAGCTTTTCTGTTAGTGTTGCACACTAGCTTTACTGTTAGCGTTGAACACTAGCTTCACAGTTAGCGTTACAAACTGACGTGCAATTGATTTGTTCACTGTTAGTGTTGGACACTTGATTTGTTTACTGTTAGCGTTGCAAACTAGCTTTGTTTACTGTTAGCGTTACTCACTTTTTCTTGCTGGACATTTGGAACACATACTTGCACTGCTGTAATGTTGTGCATTTCGAACACATAGTTGCACTGTTGTAATGTTATGTGTGTGTGTTGTAATGTTGTGTGTGTGTGTGTGTTGTTATGTTGTGTGTGTGTGTCTGTGTTGTAATGTGTGTGAATGTGTTGTAACGTTGTGTGTGTATGTGTTCTGATGTTGTGCATTTCTGATGTTTATCCAGAATAATTTGTAGCAAGTCTTGCATCCTGCAGCGACAGTAACAGCCTACACTACACACATGTTAGACATACACACACACACACACACACACACACACACGTTAGACATACACACACACACACGTTACACACACACGCGCGTTACACACACACACGTTACACACACACACATACACATACACACACACACACATACACACACACACACACACACACACACACACACACACATATGAGGTTGTGTGGTATGTGAATGATCCTCACTATCGATCCCCGTGGCCTAAATATTTTTAGAGGACATTGATCTGATTTTAGTCATGTGGATTCCAGGAAGCACAAAAACAGCATTGTGTTTCTCTCTCTCTCTCTCTGTGTGTGTGTGTGTGTGTGTGAGAGAGAGTGTGTGTGTGTGTGTGTGTGTGTGTGTGTGTGTGTGTGTGTGTGTGAGGAGAGAGAGAGAGAGAGAGAGAGAGAGAGAGAGAGAGAGGGAGGGATGGAGAGAGAGAGAGGGAGGGAGAGGGGGGGGAGGAGGGAGAGATGGGGGGTAGAGAGAGAGGGATGGAGAGAGGGAGAGAGAGATAAGAGAGAGGGGGAAGAGAGGGATGGAGAGAGAGAGGGGGAAGAGAGGGATGGAGAGAGGGAGGGAGAGAGAGAGAGGGAAGAGAGGGATGGAGAGAGAGAGAGATAGAGGGAGAAGAGAGGGATGGAGAGAGAGGGGGAAGAGAGGGATGGAGAGAGGGAGAGAGAGAGGGAGAAGAGAGGGATAGAGAGAGAGAGAGATAAGAGAGAGGGAGAAGAGAGGGATGGAGAGAGAGAGATAGGGGAAGAGAGGGATGGAGAGAGAGAGAGATAGAGGGGTAAGAGAGGGAGAAGAGAGGGAGGTCTAATTTCAGGTGTTCCTGCCTCAGAATAGGACATGAGAATAGAAGAAACCCAGGAGACTAAAGCAGAGATGGAGATGAACACACACACACACACACACACACGCACACACACACGCAGATGCACATGCACACACACACACATACACACACACACACACGCACACACACACACGCACACGCTCTACACTAAAAACATACACACTCCACTTATACTCTCACGGCCGATTCAGACCAAAAGCTGTGCGGGGTGTAAGCGCTGGGCAGGGTTTGGGCCCGCTCTCGTTTAGAATGAAATTAACATGTTAGGTCTTTCAGACTGCACGCGTGTTCTGCATGTGTGTGTGTGTGTGTATGACAGGTTTGGTCCTTCAGACTGCACACGTGTTCTGCGTGTGTGTGTGTGTATAACGGGTTTGGTCCTTCAGACTGCATGCGCGTTCTGCGCAGCTCCTGTCCGGTGTCTGAGCAGTGAACCATGCAGCGCCCGCACTGCTTTTTTGAAATAGAAAGGAGTTTCTATTTTTCCGCGCGTTTTCAGTGCGGTAAGTGCGCCTTTCAGTGCGGTAAGTGCACCTAACCCTAACCCTAACCCTAGGTAAGTGCGCCTTGTCCATAGCTATAGAGCTCGAGCGACCGGTTTGTGCAGAACACCGCTCACGCACCACACCGCTCACAGACCACCCCGCTCACGGACCACACCGCTCACGGACCGCCCCGCTCCGGGTTCCGTATCATAGGTCCGACATACCATTAGTCCGACATCCCATTAGTCCGAAAATGAGGCATTGAGAAGAGATCTCATTAGTCAGACATACCATTAGTCCGAAAAAAATAAACCCATTGTTCCGACATCCCATTAGTCCGACGATACACATGTAGAGATGCATGGATGACTTGTAAGGAGACTTATAGTAATTAATGACCAAAATATTGACGCTACTTGTCAGTGTTGAGCTGTGTGTGAGTGAATGTGTGTGAGCATATTGTGCATGTCTCCTCCTCATTTGGAATGCCTAATTTGTGATGTTGTTTTTTTTTAGACTGAAACACATTAGCTTCGATATTCGTTTGCAAAAAAAAAAAAAAAAACGTCCACGGTTGATAGATAATTGTCGCATTTTGAACCTGGATTGCCCGCCACGCAGGCACCCACTACCCTAGATCTCTGCTGTTGCTTTTATGCAAACATTAACGGAATTCACACAGTCACGTAGGTCTAACAAAAACCATTACAGACCGAGTTTTTAGGAAATAGACCAAGGCCCGGCGACGCATTACTTGAGGGGGCACCAATTTTTTTTAAATCTGCGATATTTTATTATATGGCAAGGACTTATCAGAAAAACAGAGATACTCTTTTCTCATATTCGCATATAGGCCTAGTTCGTTTGGGTTTGGCTTTGAAGGCAGAGGACATCATGCATGCATTAGTCTATGCGCTTGTTGCACTGTACTTGCATTACCATTTCATGCTGTTGTTTTGAAACGTAGGCAAGCCAAGATTTCGCACAACCCAGGAAAAATTGATTGTGACATTGTAGGCTTGGATTCACAATATTATGAATGAAGTATGCTTATTTCGAATGAATTACTGGCCTGGTTTAGACTTTACCAACTTAGTTGCACTCAGCCTACAGCTGCCCGCTGTAGCAAGCGAGGGCCATTCCCCCTCCCCTTTCCTCTTCCACTCGCTGTGAGACCAAAAAGCGCACCTGCACGAAACGAAGGGCACTCACTATGCAAATGGCCCTTTATCAGAAAAAATATTTCACATACAGTGCACATGATAAGTAAAAAAAAACAAAAAAAAACGCATAGCCTATAGTGTGATGTCGGTGTGTCATGGACACTCTCAAAAAAGGCTGCCCTTCTGCTTTTTCTCGAGTTTTCACACAAAAAATAAATAGGCTTATAGCCTGAAATCATTATATAATCACAAATAAAGAGCGAAATCGCACCATTTCATCAACAATAGATAGACTATAACCCCTTCAAATAGACTTACCCCTTCAAATAAATTTGCATATTGACACATTTAACCTAAAGAATATAAATTATTCATTCACGTTTAGGCTAGATTATCTTGCATATTCTGTGACTGAGAGAAGGCGGAGACAATAACGGAGAAAGTAGTGGGCTTGTAGGCTATTTTTTCTATCAGTTTTCTCCTATCCACGGGCGCAAGCTTGTAAGCAAAAACACAGATCGAACACATTGCGCCATGCATCTACACGACCACTAAACTATAGGCCTACTGACTGAATAGCCTACACACTGCCAAGTTGTTTCCAAAGGTCAGCTTTAGATGCGTATGCGCTTCCGAGGCTACTGCATTCTCAAGCAACCTCAGAATCCACACCTAGGCTATTCTCTTAACAAAATGTAATGCGTGTCTGAAATAGGCTACTATATCAAATCAATGTCATGAATCAAGATATAATCTATTACGTAGGCCTAGTCATGTAGATGGTGAGGTTATATTTCCGATCTATTGATTCAGTATAAGTGGTGACGGCATAACCTAGGCCTACAAGTGACAAGTCCGTCGGTCCAGGGCGGGCACGGCACCCCAGGGCCCGCCCATAACGCCAGGCCTGAATAGACCGCAGTCTGGGTTTATTTATTAAAATTGTAACTTGCCCTCATATGGTCTCAAATCAGCGAAGATTACATTTCCCCCTAAAAAGTATTCTGCTACAAAGTTAACACAACACAATCACTTTATTTCACAATCCCAATTTACAAAGTAGCCTAGGCTAAACAAAAGACACGTCAAAACAACACAACAACAAAGCTATTTCACTTAGGCCTATTATCCTAACTAGGCTATTAGGATTAACTAAATATCTAATCATTATCATTTTTTAATTATTAAGCTATTTAACTCAGTAATCAACTCAATACTAAATTAAGCAAATGAAAATTACGTTTTTTGAATAAACTGGTAGGCCTATAACACATCTAGGCTAATTTTAGTCAAACAAAATTACGGAGGGAATGTAACACCGCTTCCCAATATTCCACTAAAGTGCGGACTCCTTGATTGTAATCGGCCTTGAGACGCCTTATTCTCAGTAATCAACTCAATACTAAATTAAGCAAATGAAAATTACGTTTTTTTTGTTAAACTGATAGGCCTAGGCTATAACATCTAACATCTAGGATAATTTTAGTCAAACAAAATTATGGAGGGAATGTAACACCGCTTCCCAATATTCCACTAAAGTGCGGACTCCTTGATTGTAATCGGCCTTGAGACGCCTTATTCTCATCTCCAGACGTCTCCACTTTCTCTTTTGTGGCGGACGAGCTTCTCCTCGTCCTGCAGCAGCTGACGCGACCTCCACCACACGCTGTTCATCCTTCAGGCGCCTCAGAAAGACCCACAGTGACGGATGCCGCCTCTGGAGCGTCGCGTTCCACCTTTGATGAAAACCTAAAACAGAAAATAAAAATACATACAAATAGGCCTACATTACGCAAGGGATTTTTAACTACGTTATAGACTACTGTGTCATATTGTAACAATTCGCCCTTAACTTACTCAAGGAAAAATGTCACACGCTATTTATGTCGCGGGCGGATCAGAGCTACAGCGGTAACGTTAATGCAGGCTCAATAGTAGTGTAGCCTACTAACTTATTAAATTAATTGCGCTCTAAGCGCGGCATCAACGCTCAACTTCACACATCTTACAACTGAACCATGATTAATACCCTATCGAAGAAATATGCAGGAGACGAAAGTTAAAGTTTGTGAAGCTATAATTTAGAAGCAAAGCGCTGACCGCTCAAACAGGAAGTTTTATGGCGGTGATTGCCGACACTTCTTATCACCGTGAAACCCACACAAATAACAAACTTCAAACCCCAAAAGTCCAATACCCCATTAGTCCCAAAGTCAAACTTTATATACAAATAGTCCGATCGCTGACTTGATGCCAAACGAAGGAAAAAACATGCGCGCAATGGAGGCTTACGCTTGAAGTCTGTTGAGAGGCCGTTTCCCCGAATATAGAAAAAACGCGATCTCACCAGATGATGCGCCTTGAGTAATGTAGGCCTATTCCACAACTTGCCATATTCCAATGTCTCGAGAGGAAAAAAGATTAAAAAAAATTAAATCCCACGCGAAAGACACGGTAAATCCAAAAGGTTGTGGAACTCCTAGACGCACGTCGTACCTGCCGGCTTCCTACTCAGGTGAACTTGCGTCACCCCAGGTAACAGGTCAATCCCCCTTCCCATAGTACAGAGACCAGTATTTAAAGCCAACATGTCCTATTACATCCATGTCATACATACACATCTGGCAAATCTGATAATTTACGCATGGCAATATTAATAAACAAGAACCATACTACATATTCTTTATACATTTAGCCATGTAAAAAGGTGACATTTATGGCGACCTTTACAATATTAATCCAGTATGACTTGTTCTAGCCTATTATAGGAGGCCTAGGCTCTAGGCTACCAAGTGACAAAACCTTATAATGAAGTCAACTCCAAAAAATAATTGTCTTACCCTCCACAAAGTTGTTGGTTCTGTTGTCTGATGTCCTGTCAAAGACGTTCCAAAGTGGAGGGGGAACTGACAACCCTCGTTAATGTAGTTCCGCTCCATGTATTGGATGAACTCTGCCAGCCTGTGAAAGCGACGTGTGAGCCGAATGGTAGCTCTTTCATTTTGAAGGATCCGAAAGTTTTGACGCATTAATGCCAGTGGCAGGTAGCCGATTGCCATGACTTTCTGGATGAACTTTCGTAGCCCACCATGGCGTCGGTATGGACGTACAAGGCCCAGGTCCTGCACTCTCCGCCACGAGCTCTGGCAGAAATGAAAGTAACAGCCAGACCTTTCAGACCCCGGCAGTTCTGTTTGAATGGAAAGTAGCAGAGAACTTTTGAAGTCTGTCACTATACGCTGCGGTCTCCATCGGTGCCCAGTAACTTCCCGCACTTTGCGCTTCACGTGCGCCAAGACCTGCCTGTACTGCGCCACCGTTTTGCCAGTCATCAAACACATTACAAGTGGCACAACTCTGCCCAGGTAATTGCCATGGATGGTCACGAACTGCTCATAGGGCCTCGGGCAACTTTTGAATGTGCCATCAATGTAAATATCTTGACACCTCCTGAGCTTAGAGTAATTTTCATCAGTGCAAAAAAACAAAACTCCCCATTCATTGTCTTGATGAGACAGAAATCCCGATCCACACCATGTTTCGGCCCACTCATTTTCAATGATGACATCTTCCACATTATGAGGACCCGGAGGAAAGAGGGATGCTCGTTTTCTGTTCAGTTTAGAACGAACACTGATAAATTCGGGTATCTGGTCATGGTCAACGGTATCAGCGACGACTTCATCATATACCCTTCTGACAGGTTTTGAAGGGTCAGCCTCAACCTTCTCTACCATCTTTTCTTTAATGGCACTTTCCCTAATGACATCCATATCATCTGGATGATCGTGGTCTGGCACTGGTGGGCCTTGCATTCGGATCTCTGGGTTTTGCTCATTGAGGTCAAATACGTTTGTTTTCACATAAGAATTGCAACCCTTTCGCCAGCAACGCCAGTAGATTCTGTCCGGTCCTGCTTTATTTTTCTGATATCTATGGCCTTCGTGTACCAGAACCTTACCTCCACGATTGCCTGGCTGTATGGATGCCATCTGGCCCGTCACTGTTGACGCTTACAGACTCACTGCAGCATCTAGTGCTGAGCAAGGGAACATGGGAAATATAGGACTAATTCTTTAGAACATTTATTTATTTTGGGCTTATTATACGGGTCTCTAGAATGTTGAGAGAGGCTCCATTCACTTTCAGTGGGGCTCCTCAACGTTGGAAAACTATAATGAGCCGCTGTCAATGGCAACAGGTTTTTTGGCTGAGATTCACGTCTCCGTATCAATCCGCGCATAGAGATCAACAATGAAAGTGAAAGGACATCAGCTGTGTTCTATAGAATGTTTCAAGTTGAAGTTTCTCTAGTGAACTATTTGTTTCTCCGCTGAAACCACGAAACGTTAACAAATTAAATGAAACAGACGTCTCTGTAAAATATTATATCGTCGTGTTGGCAAGGACCCGTATAATAAGCGGGATAATTTATTGTCCGCTGGTCATTATAGAGAAATATTTCCCTACTAGTCGGTCTCCGGTTCTTTCCCTCGGCGGAAATATTTCTCTATAATGACCGGCGGACAATACATTATCCCTTACATACATTGTAGGCTACCTAAAATGATGTGTACCTAAAATGATGTTGTTTGTTCCCAGTTTAAACAGTTGATTGAAATTCGTAATTTAGAATATTAATTCAAATATGAGATGTATTGATGTAGAGATGTAGAGTAGGGGGATGCGTGCACAACCGCTCCGACGACCCAGGATCGTATCCCCTCGCATGCGACCTATAGGCCTATCAAATAGCCATATATGTGTGTTTTTTCCCTCGAAGCTATAACGTCTGTCAGTCTGACAAATATGACAAATATGGCAAAGTATGAGAAATATTGCATTGACTTTAGAGATTTAATTGGACTAGCCTAATATCCCTCATGAAAATGATGAGCAAATTATGACAGCCCTAGCCCAAAAATGACCGTCGACCCACTGGACATTGCCCTGTATGCCCTGGCTAGTCCAAGCCTGCTCATGTCTTCAATTATAGTTCAATAAATAGACTGATGGTTGAGCTACTCTACAGCATAGGCAATTTTAGCCATTGTAGCCTAATTTTAATACATTTTTGATAAATAATGTTAATAAATAAAATAGGCACATTATTCTTAATAAAATGTTATCAAGAAGAATGTGCCTAATCATGTCCCTGTACTACAAGGCTAGGGGTTAGGGTTAGGTTTAGAATTATGGTTAGGGTAGGGGGTGAAAGGTTTGACGTGAGGTGCACAGGCCGATTGGTGTGTCTGGTCTCCCCCCGGGGAACCAACTTAAACAAATATGAAAACAAAAGAATATATAGTTAAATAGGGAAATAAATAGGAAGGGGGAGGGGGAGAGGGAATATACAGGCAACTAGGTCAACTTAAGTGCTATTAAAGTAAGAGAAAAGTGCTATAACAAAGAAAAACCAAAACACAGCAAACTAAAAAGTAAATTATAAACAATTGAAAAATAATACAAAACAAAGTGCAAAAGCGCTGTCCAGTTGTGTATATTGTGGGTTGGGGGAGGATAAGAGAGGGAAGAGAGGGTGTCTAAGATGGGGAGGGGTGGGTAAGATTGGTTATGAGTGGGTGTAGAGTGGACATACTAAATGGAGAAGTTTGAGATGACTATGTAATAACTGAGTTATAACTGTGTAATAGATGTTTATTAGTAAAATTGCGTGAAAATGACATTAAGGAAGCAACCAGGCTATTGTAAAGTGTTTTATTGAAAAAAAAAAAAATGTTTTTTGATGTTAAGGGGAGGATAAATAGGGTTAGGAAGAGGGAAAAGGGTGGAGGGTAGGGGTAAATGTTAACAGGCCAGTGTAAGTGCTAGATGAGTTAGTAATAAGTGCTAAGGTAAGTGCTGAAATTAATATAAGAGTCAAAGAAAAGTCTGAAAATCAAAAGGTAAAGTGAAAAAACAAAACAAAAGATAAATGAAATTAAATTCAATCAAATCAAGAGTTAGTAGGGGACTGACCTATTAATGGGTAGGTAGGGGGTGGGGGGGGGGGGGAAGACAGACAATAATATTAGAAACAAACAGATAAATAAAAAAAGGTAAATAAATAAATAAATAAATACATAATATAGTAATAATAATAAACATGATAATAATAATAATAAGAAGAAGAAAATATCAAAATTACAGGTTGGATGTGTGGAGTGTGGAAAAAAAAGGAGACTGCTTTGACATATTTTATTAATTCAACTTTTCATTTAGACCTGTGGGGTGGATGGTTTTTAGTTTTGTGATCCAAATTCTCTCTGCTCTCTTTCTTTGTGCAGTGGTCCAGCCTGGATTCCCTTCAAGGGCACAAATCCGCAGGTGGGTGATATCATGTGTTTGGAAGTGTATGATAAGGTACCTTTGGTATTTATTTTTTCGGATGTAATAGAGGTGTTGTTTGAGGCGTGTCCTGAGTGTTTGACCTGTTTCTCCGATGTACAGTTTGTGGCAGAGTGTGCATGTAATAGCATAAACCAGATTTGGTGTGTCCAGGTCCAGGGGTGTGGCAGGTGCAGAGCAATGACTGTGGATGTTGTTGATGAATACCTGTTGGTGGAAGTGTTTGTTTTCTGGAGGAGTGGGGGGCCTAAGGTGTCGGGTGAAAGTGGTTCTGATGAGCAGATCTTTGAGATTTTTGTTGCGTCTGAATGCAGAAATGAGTGTAGATGACTGAAAGGGAGTGTGTGAGACCTGTAGTTGAGTGAAGTTATTGCGGAGTCTGTGGTGAAGATGTTTTGTGCCCAAGGAATATGTAGTGACTAGGGGAATGAGGTCAGGGTGGGAAGGTGGAGGGGGACTTCTGTTGAGTATGGAAGCGGTCTGAGGGGTGTCAGAGGGGTTATGGTTAGGGTTAGGATTAGAAGTGATGGTGTTGGATCTGGAGAGATGGAAGGTGGAAGGAGAGGGGTTAGGGTCAGGAATAGCCGTAGAGGTTGAGGGTGTAGGATTGGGATTAGGGTTAGGCATGGGTATGGTAGTCACAGGAGGTTCGGAGGGGTTAGGGTTAGGATGGAAGATGATGGTGTTAGACCTGGAGCGGATGAAGGTGGAAAGAGAGGGGTTAGGGTTAGGAGTAGAAGAAGAGGTTGAGGGTGTTGGATTGGGATTAGGGTTAGGCATGGGTATGGTAGTCACAGGAGGGTCAGAGGGGTTAGGGTTAGGATGGGAGATGATGGTGTTAGACCTGGAGGAGTTGGAAATAGAAAGAGAGGAGTTTGAGTGGTCCAAGGGGTTAGGGTTAGGATTGGGATAGAAGGTGATGGCGGTTGGATTGGAAGAACCAGAGGCAGAAGAGGATAGCCGAGTTCTGGGAGGAGAGGGGTCTGGTGTGGTGGTTTCATGTGGTGGTGTATGGGGGTTGGTGTAGGTGTTTGGGGAGCGAGTAGGAGCAAGGCTGGCCAGGGTTTGGGACTTGATTTGACGGAGAAAGCGTTTAGAATAGTGACGTTTGCGTAGGGCTTTGAATAGCGTGTTGATAGCAGTATGTAGGTCATGAGGGAAGGAGCAGATGCGATGGAACCGGATGATTTGTGATTTGACTATGGCGCTGAATGTATGTTTGGGGTGGTAACTGTGTTTGTGTAGGAGAGAGTGTGTGTCAGTGGGTTTGAAGTAAACTTTAGTGCAAAGATGTTTCTGAGTGGAAGACAGGGGAGAAAAGAAAGTGGTGGTGTCTAAAAAGTTAACCTGGTCTGGATGGATTGTGGCTTTCAGCTTAATGGAAGGGTGGTGGGAATTGAGAGTTTGTACAAAGAGATCAAAGTCAGAAATGGAATGTGGCCATGCTCCTATGATGTCGTCTAGGTAACGGAAGTAAAATGAGGGTTGAAGGGGACATTTGGGAAGGGCAGCTTGCTCCCACTCGCTCATGTATATGTTTGCGTATGATGGTGCAAAACGTTGGCCCATGGCAGTCCCACAAGTCTGGAGGTAAAGTTTATTGTCAAAAAGGAAGTCGTTGTGTGTGAGGCAAATTTCAATGAGTTCTAGTAGAGTGGAGTCTGGTCTGGTGGGGTCCGGGTGTCTATGGAAGATATTTCGAACAGCTTGAAGGCCAGTTGGAGTGTGTATGTTTGTGTATAGACTGTCAACATCGAGGGTGAAGAGGTAGGTGGGTTGTGGGAATGCCATGGGCCGGATTTTTTCCAGGAAGTGGTAGGTGTCCTTGAGATAGGATGGATGAATGGTGGATAGTGGGTTGAGAAATGAGTCAATGTAAATGGATATGTTGTAGGTGGTGCTGTTGCAATCTGATACTATTGGTCTGCCAGGAGGAACCTCAAAGGGAATGGTCCATGATTCTGGGGCTTTGTGGATTTTGGGGAGAAGATAAAATTGGCGGGGTCGGGGGTTGTCAGGGCCATGTAAGAAAATTGATTGTTTGTGTGTGATGAAGTTGTCGTGGTAGAGGGATGAAACAAGGTGGCGGATTCTGGATTGGGCTTGGGGTTGAGTGGACTTTGCTATGGGAGTGTAATACCGGGTGTCATTGAGTTGTCTATTGGCTTCGGTGAGATACTGGTGAACATCCATGATGACTATTTTTGAACCTTTATCTGCTGGTTTGATAATGATGTTTTTGTTGGAGCTGAGTTGTTTGGTGGCTTGGGTTTCTGACTGTGTGAGGTTACTAGTGGTGGGGGGAGGGGGGTGTCTGAGGAACCTGTTGAGTGCAAACTGATCCTGTTGGATGTGTCTGAGGAGTTTAGGGTCTAGGTGTGAGGGATCTGGTTCCCAAGTGGAGGGGTAGGTAAAGGGTGTGGGGGTGTGGGTGTTGTCATCCTGAAAATATTCATGTAGCTTAAGGCGGCGGTGGTAGTTGTGAAGGTCCCTTTGAAGTTCCTCCTGGCGGATGTGGTGTGAGTGTGGAATGAAGGTTAGACCCCTCTCCAGTAGGGATCTTTGTGGTGTGGTGGGATGGAAAGATGTAGAAAGGTTGAGGATTAAGCTGTCTTCGTCAAGGGTAAGTCGGGGGGGGCTCTGTGGGTTGGGAGGGGCCAGGGGTGTGGGTGGATTCAGGTTAAATTTAGGTAGGTGCACCAGTGAGTGAAGATGGTTCTTGCAGTGCTAGGTGTCCAGTGAGTGTTGTCTGAGGTGCGGAAGGACGTGGCTGGAATGGGGGGAATGTTAGGGAAGTGTGAAGAGATGTATGAATTGTAATAGTGGAGGTTTTGCTGTTGTGACCAGGGTAGAAGAGGTGAGAAGTTAATGATTGGGATGTGAATGAGTGCATTGGGAAAGGTGGTGGATGCATGTCTGTAGAGTGCTGAGAGGTGTTTGGTCGTGTTTTCTGGGGATTTGTGCTCTTTGCTGTTGATACCCAGCGAGATGACGACCGACTGCACTTCAGGGTGGGGTTGTGTGACTTCCAGTAGTTTCATGAAGTGGTAAAATGTGGCACCGGGGTAGCTGTCAACTTGGATGTGTGGTTGGGGGAAGGGGGGATTCTGTTTAGGTTTGAGTCCCCCAGGAAGCAGATGGGTTTTGTTATGTGAAATGACCATTCCTGCAGTTTCTTACGGGAGTCTGTAGTGGAGTGATAGGTGGGGTAGAAGAGTTGTGGTGGTTCGGAGTGGGTGCGTTGGGCAGGGTGTGAGGGGGCTTGTGGGGTATGGTTAGGGCTAGTGAGTGTGGAGTAGTGTATGAGAGAGTTTTGGGGTGTAGAGGAGGAGGGTGACCTGGGAGACTCCACACTGTTTGTTGGAGGGGGCTCAGCTGCAGTAGCAGGTCGGTTAACCTTTTTCTGCTGTTTCATCAGCGCCCCCTCCTGGCGTGGAGCCGCCAGTGTCGGTCCCTCCTCCTCTGTGGTCTGTGAAAGGAAGGGAGAGAGGTCATCTGGAATGTTAACCACGAGATGGTTGTGTGTTAGAGTGGGTATGTTTGTAGCTGGGTTGGTGATGGGGGGCTGGTGTGTAGTGTGGACCTGTGCTGTGACTGCTGTTCTGGGGCGTTGGGGGAGTGGAGTAGTGTTGCATGGGTTGTGGGGTAGTTGTGTGGGGGCTATAGGGTTGGTGTTGCTCTGGAGAGGGATTACTGGTGAAGTCTGAGGGGTTGTGTAGTGTTCACTGGAGGTTGCAGAGGCTGGTGGTGTGTGGGGTGCTGGTGGTGTGTGGGGTGCCAGAGAGACTTGTGTTGGAGTGTTGGTTGTATGGCTGTCTGTAGGATGCTGTGTTTGAGTGGATGTTGTGTTGCTGTCTGGACTGGATGTATGTGTAGTGGTAATACTGGTAGGTGTGGGAGAGGATGTGGTTGTAAGAGAGTCTGTTTGTTGTTTGTTTGAAGGGTGTGTGTTCATGGGTGTAGGGGTAGGTATAGGGGTAGAATGTTGCGTGTCTGTTTGGTGTGGGTGTGTGTCTAGAGGTGTGGGGTCAGGTGTAGTGGTAGACTGAGATGTGTCTGTTTGGTGTGTATTTGAGGGGTGTGTGTCTGTAGGTGTAGGGGCAGTCTGAGGATAGGGGATTTCTTGTGATGGTAGGGTTCCGTGGGGTGTGGGGTTGCCTTGGGTGGGGGGTGGGGGTTGGGCAGTGTGAGTAGAGGATTGTTGTAAGGCCTGGTGAACTGAGGGAAGAGTGCAGTCGGTCAGTCTGCTCCCGTATCTTTTCCTAGCCCAGCCACTGGCTATCTGGAAAGCTGTAGGGTTGAATGGTTGTGTTTGGTGTGTCAGTAGTGGGAGTTGTGTAGTGTAGTGTTGCTGCAGTATGTTCATGTTGTTTGTCATGTAGTTGTGTGTGTTATGTTTTAGTTGCTCTGATGTTTGTGTAGTGGGTGAGGCGGGTCTTATGAATGCTGTCAGTTTCTGAATTTGTCTGTGCATGCCTGTAGGAAACGTGTTTGTCTGTAGGGCTGTGGAGGTTATGTGGTGGTGGTGTGTGACCTGTATGAGTTTGAAGTATTGTTTGGCTTGTTGGCGGGTGAGTGGGTCTGGTGGTTGTCTGAGTGTGTTGGTGTATATGTCTGTGTCCTGGTTATGGCTATGTGTTGGGTCATGGAAAGAGGATGTTTGGGTATGTGTATTTGTGTTCATGGAAGTGGGATGTCTGTGTCTGTGGGTGAGAGATGGGTGTAATAAGGGTCTGGGTCTGTAGGTGGCAGTGTGTGTAGGATGTCCTTGTCTGTGTGTGTGTGGGTTGGTTAACCATGGTGTATTGGGCTGGGTTAAGCCCTGTGTGGGAAGTGGTTTGTTTATGTAGTAAGGGACTGTCGGTCTGTGGTGGGCTGTAGTGGTGTGGGGTGGTGGAAGAAGGGGGGTTGGTGGTGGGAGAAGGGGGGGTATTTGTCGTGTAGTGGATCGTGTATGCATGGTGTGTGTTGGTGGGAGGAGGGGGGTATATTTCTTGTAGTGGATTGTGTATGCATGGTGTGTGTTGGTAATGTTCTCCCTACAGTAGGGGTAGGTAAGAGAGGCTGGGTGGGGGGTACATGTATCCTGGTCAACCTGACCAAGGGTTGCATGAAATGTCGTTGAGGGGGGTGGTAGGGACCATGGGGTGGGGTAGCCATGTAAGCATGTAAAGTGTGTGAAGGAAAAAAAAAAAAAAAAAAAAAAAAAAAAAAGTGTGTGTGTCTGTGTGTGGTATGGAACCCTATATGTGGTATGGTAGTGTGTTAGTGGTGTGTGTGCGCGTGTGTGTGAGTGTATGTGTTAGTGTGTCTGTGAGGAGTCTATGTGGTGGAGTGAGTTATCACAGATGGTGTGTGTGCGTGCTGTGTGTGTGTGTGTGTGTGTGTGTGTGTGTGCACGTGTGTGGAAAAAAAGGGGAATGAACAAACAAAACTCTGTATGTATAACTCAAGGCCGAGTTTTATCTAAGGGTCAAGATACTCAGGCCTGGAGGGAGGGGGAAGATCAAGAAAGAAGCCCTAGACTAGCTAAGATGGTAAGGGGGAGGGAAGGGGGTTAGGGGGCTAAGGAGTCAAAACAGTGAGCAATTGGAATACATTAAAAATATGAGCTACAAGAAATTCTTACCTCAGGAGGAAGGGGAGTCTTGAGATTGATGATTATTGGAGGCTTTGATGAGTTGAGTGAAGAGCCGGGGATTTGCAGCTGTTGTAGAAGTAATGGAGTCCTGTTTTTCTGATGGAAACTGCAGTTTTGTTGATGATGAGGTGGTGGTAATCAGAGAAGTAGTCCTTAACCTGTAGGAAGAATTCCCTGCAGCTCGATGGTAGATGTTAAATTTCTTGAAGAGAAGTTCCAAATTGTTGAGAAAAGTAATCCAAATGAAGTCACTGTGTTGAATCCTGAGGCCAACGTTTCGGAGCTAGTGCTCCTT
>JAODXP020007373.1:42500-70120 GCA_027497455.2 Sardinella longiceps | reverse complement strand
GTGTGTGTGTGTGTGTGTGTGTGTGTAGGAGACACAGACGGGAGTGTGTATTACGCGGTGGCGGTTCTGAAGAAGAGTAACACGGCCGTGAGGCGACTATCGGACCTGCAGGGTCGCAGCAGCTGTCACACGGGATTGGGCCGGACCGCCGGATGGAACATCCCGATTGGCCAACTCATCCAGCGCGGCCTCATCGCCCCACACAGCTGCCACATAGAGCAGGGTAGGTGTGTGTGTGTGTGTGTGTGTGTGTGTGTGTGTGTGTGTGTGCACCTTTAACTGTGTGTGTATGGAAGATGTATGTGTGCGTGTGTGTGTGCACTTTCAACTGTGTGTGTGTGTGCGTGCGCGTGTGTGCACTTTTAACTGTGTGTGTGTGTGTGTGTGTGTGTGTGTGTGTGTGTGTGTGTGTGTGTGTGCACTTTTAACTCTGTATGTGTGTGTGTGTGTGTGCGTGAGTGTGTGTGTGCACCTTTAAGTCTGTGTGTGTGTGTGTGTGTATGTCTGTGTGTGTGTGTGTGTGTGTGTGCGCGCGTGAGTGTGTGTGTGCACCTTTAACTCTGTGTGTGTGTGTGTGTGTGTGTCTCTCTCAGCGGTGGCGGGGTTCTTTAAGTCCAGCTGTGTGCCGGGGGCCCAGGAGGCTGCACTGTGCCAGCAGTGTGTGTGTGTATGTGTGCACCTTTAACTCTGTGTGTGTGTGTGTGTGTGTGTGTGTGTGTCTCTCTCAGCGGTGGCGGGGTTCTTTAAGTCCAGCTGTGTGCCGGGGGCTCAGGAGGCTGCACTGTGCCAGCAGTGTGTGTGTGTGTGTGCACCTTTAACTCTGTGTGTGTGTGTGTGTGTGTGTGTGTGTGTGTGCTCTCTCAGCGGTGGCGGGGTTCTTTAAGTCCAGCTGTGTGCCGGGGGCTCAGGAGGCTGCACTGTGCCAGCAGTGTGTGTGTGTATGTGTGCACCTTTAACTCTGTGTGTGTGTGTGTGTGTGTGTGTGTGTGTGTGTGTGTGTCTCTCTCAGCGGTGGCGGGGTTCTTTAAGTCCAGCTGTGTGCCGGGGGCCCAGGAGGCTGCACTGTGCCAGCAGTGTGTGGGGGACGAGAAGGGAGAAAACAAGTGTGTGAAGGGCAAGGACCTGTTTGACGGCTACAGCGGTGCCTTCAGGTGTGTGTGTGTGTGTGTGTGTGTGTCTGTGTCTGTGTTTGTGTCTCTGTGTGTGACTGTGTGTGTGTGCATGTGTGTGCATGTGTGTGTGTGTGTTCTCACTCTACTGAAATGTTTGGCTCTGACCTCATCATTGCCCTCATCTATGCTAATATGTGTTGAGATTACGGAACATTTATGGAAGCCCATTTAGTTATGTCTTTCATATCCCATAATACTGACTCCATTTACACTCATAGTTATGTCTTTCATATCTCATAATACTGACTCTTTGTCTCATAATTATTTTTCTGTCTCATAATTACAACTTTCGGTAACACTTTCTATGAACCTAGTATTCATAGAGCATTATAAATGCATTCATAAAGGGTTATAGCACATTCATAAAGTCTTATAACTAATGGCATTAGTGTTCATAGCTGTTTATACATTCTCATGTCTATATTCATAAAGCTTTATAATGTTATCTTATAAGCCTTTGAAACTTAAAGTGTCACAAAGTATTATGCTTACGCTTCAATTTGTTATTTGTCTTTTTATATGTCTAATAGCTCGTGCCGCATAATGATGAGTTACAAGTGCTCAGTGCATACCCTAAGTAAAGTAAGATGAGCACATAATTACTCATGAAAATGAATAAGGCCCCATAACAGACGCTAAGTAAAGTGATATGTTTCCCTAGTATCAAAAGGCCAAAGAAGGTTATAATGCTAGTGAGACTTCAAGTTATAAAGGCTTATATGATAACATTATAATTCCTTATGAGTACAGTCATGAGGACATATAATCAGTTATGAATTCTGATGTCAGTAGTTATAAGCATTTATGCATGCATAATAACCCTTTATGAATGCATGTATAATGTTCTATGAATACTGGGTTCATAGAAAGTGTTACCCAACTTTCTATCTCATAATTTTGACTTTTTTTCAGACTTTTTTATTATTTTACTGGTGGAAATGGGCTTCCATAGAAATTTGTGTGTTGGGATTATATCATTCTTATAAACACTAATAATAACCACTGTAATTTTTTATTATTATTAAGTTTATTACGGTCTAGGTCATTCTTATAAACAGTAATAACCACTGCAATTTAGTTTATTACAGTCTAGGTCATTCTTATAAACACTAGTAAGATCGAGTGAAAGTGACGCTGCCAAATGAATGTTGCGTAGTGGACCTTTAATGTTTTGATAAAGATCAAGTGAAAGTGATGCTGCCAAATGAATGTTGCGTAGTGGACCTTTAATGTTTTGATAAAGATCAAGTGAAAGTGATGCTGCCAAATGAATGTTGCGTAGTGGACCTTTAATATTTTGATAAAGATCGAGTGAAAGTGACGCTGCCAAATGAATGTTATGTAGTATGAAAAACATGAATCACAGTTTCATATGCATCAAGTAGTGGAAAAAACCTAGTGGATTTCTGTGTGTTGAAATCAAATACCAAATAATGTGTGTGTGTGTGTGTGTGTGTGTGTGTGTGTTCTAGATGTTTGGTCCAGGATGGAGGGGAAGTGGCATTTGTGAAACACACTACAGTCTTTGAGAACACAGATGGTGAGGACACACACACACACATACACACACACACACACAGATTCAGACCAACTCAACTCAATCCCCGCAAATTCATTCATTCATGACAAATCATCACAACTTTTCCACAACTTTCTGGACGGCTTCTGTACTGTATACCAGAGACTTAGTCATAAGGACATTCTTCCTGTATCTGATAGATAGATAGATAGATAGATAGATAGATAGATAGATAGATAGATAGATAAGATAGATAGATAAATAAGATAGATAGATAGATAGATAAGATAGATAGATAAATAAGATAGATAGATAGATAGATAGATAGATAGATAGATAGATAAGATAGATAGACAGATACAGTATATAGATATATAGATAGATAGATAAGATTGATAGATATATAGATAGATAGATAGATAGATAGATAGATAGATAGATAGATTGATAGATATATAGATAGATAGATAGATAGATAGATAGATAGATAGATAAGATTGATAGATAGATAGATAAATAAATAAGATAGATAGATAAGATAGATAGATAAATAAGATAGATAGATAGATAGATAGATAAGATAGATAGATAGATAGATAGATAGATAGATAGATAAATAAATAAGATAGATAGACATAGATAGATAGATAGATAGATAGATAGATAGATAGATAAATAAGATAGATAGATAGATAGATAGATAGATAGATAGATAGATAGATAGATAAATAAATAAGATAGATAGATAGATAGATAGATAGATAAATAAATAAGATAGATAGACATAGATAGATAGATAGATAGATAGATAGATACTTTATTGATCCCTAAGGGGAAATTCAAGGTCCCAGCAGCTTACTGTAATGCACCACACACCACATCCACTACTATGTACTCAGGATGATTAAAAACAAAACAACAAATCAACCTAAAGCCTAAATCAACATTATTGTCCAAAAAAACAGTAGCATCCAAATCCTAAAGATAAGGAGGTGCATTAATGTAGTGGGGATTGCTAATGTAATGTGATTGGTGTGCATTAATGTAGTGGGGATTGCTAATACTAAAGATAAGGATGTGTATTAATGTAGTGGGGATTGCTAATACTAAAGATAAGGATGTGTATTAATGTACTGGGGATTGCTAATGTAATGTGATTGGTGTGTAGTGTGTAATGTAGTAGAACATTGGGTTCCAAGCTGACACGCCCCTTTAGGAGACTGCTAGTAAACAGACCTTTGGTAGTAAACAGACCTTTGTTAAACCCAATCTGGAGTTTGTGGGATTTGATTTTATGGGATTTTATTTTATTTCCCCAATAAATTTCATTGGCTTGTTGAGGAGAGGCTTTGGACACTATACCGCTAGTCCGAATGAGCAGGTAATTCAATTCAATTCAATTCAATTCAATTCAATTTTATTTGTAGAAGGCTCAAATAGTGCATTGTCTCACTGCGCTTTACAGACAGTACGGGAAGCATCCATGAGAAACAGGGACAAGGAAAAACTCCCTTTGCTTTTCTAATAATTCATTTTTAGGAAGAAACCTTGGGCAGATCTGTGCCTCATGGACTCGGCCTACCTGTCCGGGGCCTAATAAAGTATCCGTACAGTCAGTAGTCTGATGCATGGATTGACCACAGCATGAGTACTTAATGTAGTGTGAGTTACTAGATGGTAGAAAATATATATAGTTTGTGTGATAGTCAGTAGGGTAGAAGAGTCAGGGGGTGGAGTCAGTAGTTGGAGTGGGATTAGAGTTCACTGGGTGGAGGTCGCCACTTACAGTAGTTGAGGTGGCATTAGAGTTCATTGGGTGGAGGTCGCCACTTACAGTAGTTGAGGTGGCATTAGAGTACTTACAGTAGGTAGTGGTCATCATAATTGTGATCAGTACTAGCCTATAGATAAGAAACTCAAGTTAAAGGAGAAATACCAAGTATGGAGAAAACCACTTGCTAGTTGTAGCTTATCCGTACAATTGCTAAGTTTTCAATGCCTAGTTTTAAATGTTGGAACTAGCATTATGCTTTAAACAAAGTATGGGGCTATTTTGAGCCTTTCTATGGTTTAAAACAGCGATTTAGCTACTAACTCCTAGCTAGATGCCCCTGGAAGATACAACTAGCAAGTGCTTTTCTCCGGCCGGCAAGAACTGATCAAAATTCTGCTCCCGGCAAATGTTCCAGCTTTATGTGATGTTACAATATACTTTGGGTCCTTATCACACCAAATTTCTCCTTTAACTGGATGAAAATGAACTTAATTTCAGCCTATAAAGCTGGAAAATAATAATATAAAAATAATGTGACAGGTGTACCAGTTGCCTGGTGCCAGTCAAATTTGTTTGCAGAAATATACAAATTTAACCAAGGTTTTGATTTTATTTGATTTATTTGACCAACTCAGGTTTAAAATAAAGGACATGATACAGCTCATAGAATGCACCATCTCTTTCAACAAGAAAGTCAGGATAACACAAAAAAGCCCTTAGGCTTATTTCCATTGTGGTCCCACAAACAAGCAAGAGAGACAGATGGCAACAGATCTTGATCAGTCAAGAATGGTGGTGTGACATCCCCCCCCCCCCCCATCAAAAGAAATAAAAACAATAAATAGGTCAAATAAACTCCATGAATAATTAATACATACATACTTGTAAACAGCAGAAGAATCCTGCCAATAATAGGTCCTAAGCCCTAGTCTTATCCCTCAACCATTTTCTGATTGTACATTTAAAACTCTCCAGATTTCTTATTGACTTCATATGACTTGGCAAACTATTCCACAGACTAGAAGCTACACACAAAAAAGAGGCTTTCCCTATGTTACTTCTTACTCTAGGAAGTACAAAATCTGTGGACCTGCCCCTAGTGGAGTAGTGATGCACATCTCGTCACTCTGTTAAAATAGTTAATTAAATATCTAGGGACATCTCCAAAGACAATCCTATGTACCACACTCATCTCAATCTGAGCTACTCTATCATCTACCCTTAGGGTTAGGGTTAGGGTTAGACAATCCTATGTACCACACTCAGCTCAATCTGAGCTACTCTATCATCTACCCTTAGCCAGCCAACATTTCTAAAGTGTGAGGAGTCCAGATGTGATCTTGGATGTAGATTCAATATAATCCTTATCAATTTATTCTGAGAGGTTTGCAGCCTATGCTTGAAGTACTTAGTAAGCCCATTACACCAAGAACAGCAGGCATAGTCAAAGTGGGGCTGAATTATAGCTCCTGCAAGAGTCACCAAGACTTTTTTATCAAGAAACTTGGCAATTCTTGCCAAAAAACGTGTTCTCTGACTCACTTTAGAAATTATTTTTTGAGCTTGTTCACCTCCAGATAAACAACTATCCAAAAAACAACCAAGATAGCTGACTGATTCCTTAGCAGTGATTACAGTGTCCCCTACTGAAACCTGGAATCCTGAGTGCTTATTCAGTTTCATCCTTGACCCAAACAAGATGGATTCAGTTTTACCTAGATGAAGAGACAATCTATTGAGTGACAGCCACTTGCTGACATTCAAAAGTTCTGTGCTTAGAGTTGATTCAATAATATGTTTGTCTTTATGAGAGTACAGCAGTGCAGAATCATCAGCAAATAAAAACAGTTCACAGGAACACACGCTCTTCAAATCATTTATATATATAGGTGCTTGTGAGCTAGCGCACGTTACTAGCCATATTTCATAGTAGCCCAGGCAAAATCAATAAGTGCGTCATTGACATTATAACATGAACAAAAAAGTTCATGTTATAATGTCTGACGCACCTATTTTGGAGACCAGAACTATATCCCAATTTGTAACGTTGGGGAAGCTTAGAATGCTTCATCTCTAAAGTATCTTTGATAGAACTATTACCAGAACTATATCCCAAGCCTAGAATGCTTCATCTTGGGTCCTAAAGCATCTTTGATAGAACTATTACCAGAACTATATCCCAAGCCTAGAATGCTTCATCTTGGGTCCTAAAGTATCTTTGATAGAACTATGACCAGTAACACATATTGCACCTTTAACAGTAACTACTAGAAAGCCACTGCATTGCTATCATTAAAATGACATCATTAGCATGTTGTAGCTAGTAACTAAAGGCCAATTCTGATTGAAGATCCGCAACGAGATGAGACGGTTTTAGAGAGCAGTTGCAGTGGTGTGAATGAATCGTCGCAGGTTGTTGCAAGCAGTTGCAAACCGTCGCCAAAGATTTAAAATGTCAAATCGCAGTTTCTGAGTTTTAGAATGTTGCAGGTTTTTAGAGCGTTGCAGCCCGTCTCATCACGGATCTTTGGGCTGTAGTGACCTTAAGTGTTGTGTGGTGGTCTCCTAGGTAACAACAGTGATGCGTGGGCTATCATTAGAATGACATCAGTAGCATGTTGTAACTGGTAACTAACTGTTGTGTGGTGGTCTCCTAGGTAACTAACTATTGTGTGTGTCTCCTAGGTAACTAACTGTTATGTGGTGGTCTCCTAGGTAACTAACTATTGTGTGGTTGTCTCCTAGGTAACAACAGTGATGCGTGGGCTATCATTAGAATAACATCAGTAGCATGTTGTAACTGGAAACTAACTGTTGTGTGGTTGTCTCCTAGGTAACTAACTGTTGTATGTTTGTCTCCTAGGTAACAACAGTGATGCGTGGGCAGTGCATCTGCAGTCTAAGCAGTTCCAGCTGCTGTGTAATCAGGACACCCGTGCTGAGGTCACTCAGTTCCGCCACTGTCACATGGGGCGCGTTCCATCCCACGCCATTATGGTGCGCCCGCAGATCAACACACACGCCATCTACGGCCTTCTGGACAAAGCACAGGCAAGCACGCGCACACACACACACACACCCGAGCATATGCGGAGTCAAACAAACACATACACACACTCACACACATACAAACTCACAAACAAGAGCACACACACACACACACACACACACACACACACAAAGGCACACACAAGCATACACACTGACTTCCAGTGATAGTTGACTAAGCTTCAGCTTTGTGTGTGTGTGTGTGTGTGTGTGTGTGTGTGTGTGTGCGTGCGTGCGTGTGTGTGTGCGTGTGTGTGTGTGTGTGTGAGATCAGGAGTTCTATGGCAGTGATCAGAGCCCCGGGTTCCAGATGTTTGACTCAGCGTCGTACAGAGGAGCAGATCTGCTGTTCAAAGACTCAACTGTGCGGCTCATCGGAGTCGGGGAGCGACGGACCTATCAGGAGTGGCTTGGGCCCGAGTACATGGACGCTCTACAGGCTATGGACTGCCCTTCGTCCGCTGCAGGTGTGTGTGTGTGTGTGTGTGTGTGTGTGTGTGTGTGTGTGTGTAGAGTACATGGACGCTCTACAGGCTATGGACTGCCCCTCCTCTGCTGCAGGTGTGTGTGTGTGTGTGTGTGTGTGTGTGTGTGTGTGTGTGTGTGTAGAGTACATGGACGCTCGACACGCCATGGACTGCCCTTCGTCCGCTGCAGGTGTGTGTGTGTGTGTGTGTGTGTAGAGTACATGGACGCTCTACAGGCCATGGACTGCCCTTCATTTGCTGCAGGTGTGTGTGTGTGTGTGTGTGTGTGTGTGTGTGTGTGTGTGTGTGTGTGGAGTACATGGATGCTCTACACGCCATGGACTGCCCCTCCTCTGCTGCAGGTGTGTGTGTGTGTGTGTGTGTGTGTGTGTGTGTGTGTCTGTTATATGGGCATGCAAAACAATTCTCGTCGTGAAAAACCACTCCTGTCGTGTTTTATTTAGCATTTTGAAAATTTCACGACGAGAATTGTTTTGCATGCCCATATAACAGCACTGATGACTCGGTGAGTAGCATATTTGAAAATAACAATGTTTTAGGTGGTTTTAGGGAACGTTGTCAGACATGCACAAAGCTAGCCTGTCTGAAGCAGGAAGGGGGGGTTCTGAAATAGCCGTATACTCGAGACAGGACCAATCATCCAAATGTTGGTGTCAATCGTTCTACTGCACCCTAGACACTCTAGAAAAGGGGCTAAATGTGTTCAAAACCGAACCTCCCCTTTAACAGCATAAACAAAAGCTACATCTGAGCTCTAATAACTGACGGTCTATTCCTTCACCAAATTTGGTAACGCAACAGAGGCGCAAAAAGGCAGCTAAGAAAAATAGTAACCACCGCTGGCAAACTGTTGGGTACAAACCTAAATAGCTTGGAACACATTTACAGGGAAAGGACATTTGGTAAAATAGACAAAATCCTAGCAGATCTAAAACATCCACTCTTTAGCACCTTTGAACTGCTGCCATCAGGTGGCAGGTTTCGCTACCCTGCCCTGTCTAAGAACAGGACTAAACAATCATTCATACCACAAGCCATAAACTTTAACAAACTCATGAAAAGAACCTTTAGATTTGAATTGCACTACACCCTGTCCAGCAGGTCTGAGCAGGATGATACTGTATGTTTTTTATTATCATTATTATTGATTATTGAATATTGATATTATTATATTTTTATTGATGCCATGAGTAGAAGGGATCTGTTGATGATGCTGTCCTGTCATGTTCAATGTGTGTGTAACGGAGGCCAGCTAGCTCGGCTAGCTCGGCGGTAGTACGTGTAAATCCTCATCACCCAATTCCATGGGCGCTTCTAACACGCTGAGTTAGAAGCTCAGGCTTTTAGCTCAGTTGGTTAGAGCGTTCCACTCCCATGCTCTGAGTTTGTAGCTTGCGGGGTGGCAGGTTCGAGACCCGTGTGCGTGGGGAAGATGGGCGCAGACCCGTGTATAGCCTATGGCTCTGAAAGTGGGCAAGTGACGTCTTTTTTTTTCGCAAATAATCGATTAATTGTTCGTGAACTTTCTGAATAATGGAACATGAAAATTGCTGTGAAGTCCCAACCCTAGTCAGGAACAACAGGTTGATGGTGTGTGTGTGTGTGTGTGTGTGTGTGTGTGGTGTGTGTGTGTGTGTGTGTGTGTGTGTGTGTGTGTGTGTGTGTGTGTGTGTTGATGGGGTGGTGATGATCAGCTGATCAGACTTTAGCTCACTAGTATAACAATGAGGGGGAGTTTGAGCTTCCTTGCTTTTGTGTTCATACCAGTGTGTGTATGCGCAATTATTCAATTGTGTGTGTGTGTGCGTGTGTGCGTATGTGTGTGTGTGTGTGTGTGTTTCAGGCCAACCTGTCCCCCCACTGGTGCTGGTGTTGTTGCTGAGTTGTCTGCTCTCTCTGCTGGCTGCTGTGTGACTGCAGTGATGAATCTCTCCAGCAGGGGTCGCTATTCCATCACATTCCAACACTCCTGCTCAAACGCCTGCTTAGGGCATTTAGAGAAACCAGCATCATACTCTCATCTATTCCATCACATTCCAACACTCCTGCTCAAACGCCCCCTCAGGGCATTTAGAGAAACCAGCATTGCAATCTCATCTCTGATTAGGAGACCTGATTTATTTTACTTCCGCTGCACTAAATGCAAATTGTTTTGTTTTGATTGTTTAAGTTGGGAAATATGTCTACTATAAGCCATAGTAGTAGTAGTGTACTGTTGAGGAGTTAGGGTTACCATGGGTTACCATAGTAGTATGTATACTGTTGAGAAGTTAGGGTTACCATGGGTTACCATAGTAGTATGTATACTGTTGAGAAGTTAGGGTTACCATGGGTTACCATAGTAGTAGGTATACTGTTGAGAAGTTAGGGTTACCAACACTGCTGTTGTTGAAGGAAAAAGTCTAGTATTATTAAAGCTGTTAAGGTGTGTGAGGACGGTGTGCTCATTAAGGTTGTAGATCAGCCTGAAAGGCAAAAGCCATATCAGTGTGTATGCATTGCCTGTTACGAGTCTATGTGTGGTTGTGTGTGTTGATGACACAGGTGCGTAGAAAGTGTGTGTGTTGACAGGTGCGTAGAAAGTGTGTGTGTCGATGCACATGCAGTGTGGTTCCACTCGTGGGATCAGATGGCTACAGCATGTTTCAGTATACTTCCGTAAATAAACAGAATAGATTGCTTAAATAATCAGTATGCTTCCGTAAATAAACAGAATAGATTGCTTAGATAATCAGTATACTTCCGTAAATAAACAGAATAGATTGCTTAGATAATCAGTATACTTCCGTAAATAAACAGAATAGATTGCTTAAAAAATCAGTATACTTCCGTAAATAATCAGTACAGGTGCTTAGATAATCAGTAGGCCTATAGTTCCTTAAATAATCAGTACAGGTGCTTAAATAATCAGTATAGTTCCTTAAATAATCAGTACAGGTGCTTAAATAATCAGTATAGTTCCTTAAATAATCAGTACAGGTGCTTAGATAATCAGTATAGTTCCTTTCACTTCTTTTCTTTTTTCTTTAGAATCCTCAGCAGCATTCCAATGGAAACAGTTGCGTTAGCAGTAACCAGTGACTATTAGGCCTCCAGTCATACATCACTGGCAGTGATAGATACCTAGACAGACACCTAGACCAATAGCCTACAAACACACCAGCCAGGACAGACACTTCTACACACACACAGCACGCACACCAGCCAGCTTATTTTTGGGGAGCATGCTGTGAACACTGTCCCTGTGTAGTGTTATCCAAAGCACCAGTGTTTCTGTGTAGATGTAGCGGAGTTAGTTATCCAAAGCGCTAGTATCTCTGTGTAGAGGTAGCGGAGTTAGTTATCCAAAGCGCTAGTATCTCTGTGTAGAGTTAGCTGTTATGTGCTAGCTGTTTAAAGATCTTGCCTAGAAGTTTTCCAAAGCACCAGTGTCTCTGTAGAGCTAGCCATTAAGTGCTAGCTGTTTAGGGCTAGCTGTGTAGAGCTAACAGCATTTCTGTGTAACTTTATCTAGAGCACCAGTATCTCTCTGTGTAGAACTATCTGTTTAGGGTAGCTGAATTAGCCACAGCTATCTCTGTGTAGAACTAGCTGTTTAGGGTAGCTGAATTAGCCAAAGCACCAGTATCTCTTTGTAGAACTAGCTGTTTAGGGCTAGCTGTGTAGGGCTATATATCTGTGTAGAACTAGCTGTTTAGGGTAGCTGAATTAGCCAAAGCTATCTCTGTGTAGAACTAGCTGTTTAGGGTAGCTGAATTAGCCACAGCACCAGTATCTCTCTGTGTAGAACTAGCTATTAGCCAAAGTACCTGTATCTCTGTGCAGTGCTAACATAATTTCTGCTGTTGAGCATTGTTGCTCAAACTCAAAAAGTCAAAGTCAGCTTTATTGTCAATCAAACTATGCAACAGTACATTGCAAGAGGACTGAAACTCAGGCTCTTCCCCCGACTGGTCTTTTCTGCAGTGTGGCTCCTCCCCCTGTGGTCTGTTCTGTGTCATGGTTACACTGCTGATTTCTGTTGCCATGGTTACACTGCTGATCTCTGTTCCTTTTGATGTCACATGTGATTTATTATTGTCTACATTTATTTTTTACATTATGGTCAGGTACCATATCAGTGTATATGTACTGGCATACCTGTCTTTGACACCAATGCTCGCCTTTAATTTGTTTTTTACATTATGGTCAGGTACCATATCAGTGTATATGTACTGGCAATGATCTCTCTTGCCTTTAATATTTTCTGTGATGAAATGAATATGTAACTAATATTTAGTGGCCAGGCCAGTGCGTCTGCCGAACTATTGCTACATGCTGTACTACTGATGAGTCTTGCTTTGCTGCACAATAAAAGAGCATAGAAACATTGGCCTCATGTAATAACTTTATGTAATAACTTCATTTAGAAACATTGGTCTCATGTAATAACTTTATGTAATAACTTCATTTAGAAACATTGGTCTCATGTAATAACTTTATGTAATAACTTCATTTAGAAACACTGGCCTCATAATAACTTTATGTAATAACTTCATTTAGAAACATTGGTCTCATGTAATAACTTTATTTAATAACTCCATTTAGAAACATTGGCCTCATAATAACTTTATGTAATAACTTCATTTAGAAACATTGGTCTCATGTAATAACTTTATGTAATAACTTCATTTAGAAACATTGGTCTCATGTAATAACTTTATGTAATAACTTCATTTAGAAACACTGGCCTCATAATAACTTTATGTAATAACTTCATTTAGAAACATTGGCCTCATAATAACTTTATGTAATAATAATTTCATTTAGAAACACTGGCCTCATGTAATAACTTTATGTAATAACTTCATTTAGAAACACTGGCCTCATAATAACTTTATGTAATAACTTCATTTAGAAACATTGGCCTCATAATAACTTTATGTAATAACTTCATTTAGAAACATTGGTCTCATGTAATAACTTTATGTAATAACTTCATTTAGAAACACTGGCCTCATAATAACTTTATGTAATAACTTCATTTAGAAACATTGGCCTCATAATAACTTTATGTAATAATAATTTCATTTAGAAACACTGGTCTCATGTAATAACTTTATGTAATAACTTCATTTAGAAACACTGGCCTCATAATAACTTTATGTAATAACTTCATTTAGAAACCCTGGCCTCATAATAACTTTATGTAATAACTTCATTTAGAAACCCTGGCCTCATAATAACTTTATGTAATAATAATTTCATTTAGAAACACTGGCCTCATGTAATAACTTTATGTAATAACTTCATTTAGAAACATTGGCCTCATAATAACTTTATGTAATAATAATTTCATTTAGAAACACTGGCCTCATGTAATAACTTTATGTAATAACTTCATTTAGAAACATTGGTCTCATGTAATAACTTTATGTAATAACTTCATTTAGAAACACTGGCCTCATGAATAACTTTATGTAATAACTTCATTTAGAAACCCTGGCCTCATAATAACTTTATGTAATAATAATTTCATTTAGAAACACTGGCCTCATGTAATAACTTTATGTAATAACTTCATTTAGAAACCCTGGCCTCATAATAACTTTATGTAATAACTTCATTTAGAAACATTGGCCTCATGTAATAACTTTATGTAATAACTTCATTTAGAAACATTGGCCTCATGTAATAACTTTATGTAATAACTTCATTTAGAAACATTGGCCTCATGTAATAACTTTATGTAATAACTTCATTTAAAAAACATTGGCCTCTGTCATCATTCATGTAATAACTTTATTTAGATGAAATTGTCAATGTGACTGGTTTTGCTGTGGAGGGTTATACTGTACCTGGTATGCAACATTGACAAATAGTATAGTTTAATGTTTTTGTGAAGGCAAATAGTATAGTTTAATGTTTTTTTATGAAGGCAAATAGTAGTTTTATGGTTTAATAAAGGCAAATAGCATAGTTTAATGTTTTTTTAAAGGCAAATAGTATAGTTTAATGTTTTTATAAAGGCAAATAGTATAGTTTTATTGTTTAATACAGGCAAATAGTAGTTTAATGTTTTTATAAAGGCAAATAGTATTTTTATGGTTTAATAAAGGCAAATAGTATAGTTTTATGGTTTTATAAAGGCAAATAGTATAGTTTAATGTTTTTTATAAAGGCAAATAGTATAGTTTTATGGTTTATAAAGGCAAATAGTATAGTTTTACGGTTTATAAAGGCAAATAGTAGTTCTATGGTTTAATAAAGGTTATTTAAATGAGATTATCCTGATGCGGACCCTACTGTAGGTAAACCTGTGTAAAGGTCATGACCTCTAGAGATCCTGATGCGGACCTACTGTAGGTAAACCTGTGGAAAGGTCATGACCTCTGACCTCTGGAGATGAAACTGAGAAGGCCTCCCTCCACACATCTGGGACACCTTTTGGTAGATCAGAATTAAAACCATTTAAAACCATTTCAAATGCTACAGATCACAATTAAAACCATTTAAAACCCTACAGATCACAATGAAAACCATTTCAAACGCTACAGATCACAATTAAACCATTTCAAACCCTACAGATCACAATGAAAACCATTTCAAACGCTACAGATCACTATTAAACCATTTAAAACCCTACAGATCACAATGAAAACCATTTCAAACGCTACAGATCACAATTAAACCATTTCAAACCCTACAGATCACAATGAAAACCATTTCAAACGCTACAGATCACTATTAAACCATTTCAAACGCTACAAAGGGTCAATGTGAATACTCGTTCCCCACCATTTCATATACTGTACTGTGGGTGCATCAATATTTACAGTAAATAAAAACATGTTTTACTGGAGTGTGACCCTAACCCTCTAAAGACCACCTTGGTCTGAGAAAATGGGATAGTCAGTTCAAATGTTTTTTTTTTTTTTTTTTTAAAAATCTCACTGGTAATAATAAAGATCTTTAAACAGTGACTGCTTGGATCCTCTCTGGTAATAATAAAGATCTTTAAACAGTGACTGCTTGAATCCTCTCTGGTAGCCTAATAATAAAGATCTTTAAACAGTGACTGCATGAATCCTCTCTGGTAATAACAAAGATCATGGAATACTGAGCATAATCTTTAAACAGTGACTGCTTGAATCCTCTCTGGTAATTATAAAGATCATGGAATACTGAGCATAATAAATATCTTAAAACAGTGACTGCATGGATCCTCTCTGATAATAATAAATATCTTTAAACAGTGACTGCATGGATCCTCTCGTCATAATATGGGACCCTTAGCTACTGCCGCACTATCTGTACTACTGCTGTGATATTAATAATGGGCTACACACTACACACTGCTTTCTGCAGAGATCAGTATACTGCGTGGAGTAGCCTATGCTTTTTCGGAAAGGGCGTCTTCAATTTCTTCTGTTCACAGCCAAGTCTATAGGTGGCAGCAGACAATCTTAGGAGAAGGACGACTTCCGGATTATAGTTCAAAAGAAGAAGAACACTGTTGTGCGGCTGTCCGTGTGCTAAATCATCTTTGTTTCTTTCAAGATGTCTGTGAAGTTAAACGCGCTGTTTAGTGACTCTTATGTCGATGTAAGCCAATACAGAGACCAGCATTTTAAGGTAAGGATTTAGGCTGTATTGGAAAGTAACGTTACGTTTGCCACTTTTCTCTCTCTGTATACCAGTGGAGCACAGCGGAATGAACGGTGATGATGATTGCTAACTCATCGTTAGCAAACAAAATTAGCTTCACCACGATTCACTTTATTTGTTTCGGTAAGACGGACTTTTTTGGAATAACTTTACAGGCATTGTAAGCTCGTTACCGCTGTGCATTTCGACCGCTTATATTGGATAGGACTAATTTAGAAAGAGGCAATATGCCGGTCTGGAGGTATGGATATCTCCTCATTCATTGAACGTTAGGTCTTGTTAGTCGGAATAGCTGTCCAAAGGCGGCATTAAAGCAGTTGAGGGACTTGTCCCATAACGTCAAAACCTTTGCATCAAACGAAGAGAAATGGTCTGAGATGGTTGGGCTGATGATAATTCGAATGCTTTTTAAAAGTAACGTTATTCTAGCAGCTGTTAACGTTACTTTGTTAGGTTGTGTTTCTAAACGGGGGCATTTAGGCAATGCTGGGGAGCCCTTGGAGAGAGCTAGTGCAAAGGGGGGCGATCAACCACTAATAGTCGTTATCACACATTTTGGGTAAACTTTGCAAAGTGTCCAATAAGTTTTCGATAAATACAAATTTTTCTCCATGGCTGATTATAAGTGGCCATTATGGGCTTATTTCACACCTGAACATTCCGAAATTCTAAAAGCATTCCATGGTAGTAAATTGAACATTCTATCATTGCAATGCATTGGATTTAGGCCTCTTTCTGACATGAACAAAATGTGTAACTAGAAAAGTGCCCAGAGAGCGCAGACCTCCGCCAAAGCAATGTGATCACAGACACAATATCAATTCCAGATCATGTTCTGGATCACCGATTGCCACCTAAATCAAATCAGTTCTTGCTTGTCCCAATATACACATTGTCCGAAAATTTCATTCAAATCCGTGCAGTATTTTTCGAGTTATCCTGCTGACAGACAGGCAGTACTGCCAAAGTACAGCACAGATTTGGCTATAATTTTCGGACAATGTGTATATTGCAAGAACTGATTCGATTATGGTGGCGATTGGTGATCCAGAACATGATCTGGATTTATATTGTGAATGAATGAAAATCTTTATGGCCCCAAGGGGAATTTGTCTCGCGAATCAGGAGCAAACAACTAGACAACAAGCAACACATAGACATGGACAATAACATGGACTACAAGTATCTAAAAAAATAAGAGTAATAAATATAACCTCTGTATGTATAAACTAACCCATGCACTCTCACAACCACTCACTCCCCCACAACCCATGCACTCTCACAACCACTCACTCCCCCACATCCATAAGTAACATATAGGCCTATAACATGTGGACATAGCCTACACACAGGCCCACATGTGCAAACCCACTCATGCATGCTCGCTCACACACACACACACACACACATACTGTATCAGTGTACACACACTCACACTACATACAAATGAAAGTGCATACTTACAATAATAACCTGTTTGCATTAGCCTTGTTGAGCAATTGAATGCTCCAAGGTATAAAAGAAGCCACAGCCCTATTTGTTTTAAAATATGGCATTCTGTAACGCAGTCCTGAGGGGGGAGGGGTGTACTCAGAAAAGAGAGGGTGGGATGGATCACTCAGTATTTTCAGAGCCAAGTTAACTGTGTACTTATCAGAGATCTGCATGATACTCTTTACTTCTGATCCAGTTATTTTCCTACCAAGCTTAGTGATCTTATCCAGCATATTCCTGTTTTGAACCGACCCCCCCCCAGCACTGAATCCCAAAGGTCACAACACTTTGTATGAAAGTTAAATAAAACAATCTCAACATCGCAGCATCTTCCTTAAAGTTGCGCAGTCTTCTCAAGAAATAAAATCTCTGTTGTGCCTTTGTGTATCTAGCTAAAGTGTTGGCTTTCTTTGAAAACTTATCGTCAATGATAGTACCTAGTACCTAAGTACTCAATATCATTCCCCTGAAGAGAGAAGGGTTCAAGAGCAGACCTTGTCCTAAAATTAATATTATAACCATCTCTTTGGTTTTAGAAATATTTAAAAGTATAATAATTGTGTCTGTAACCACATTGCCTTGGCGGAGGTCTGCACACTCTGAGCGCTTTTCTAGTTATCCATTTTTTTCCAAGTCAGAAAGAGGCCTAAATCCAAGGCATTTCAATGATAGAATGTTCAGTTTCCTACCATGAAATGTCGGAATGTTCAGGTGTGAAAGAATGTTCAGTTTCCTACCATGGAATGTCGGAATGTTCAGGTGTGAAAAAGCCCATTCCTGGAAGATTTGGATTTTTACGACTTGATGAAAATGAAATCAGTTAGAATATTGACGTAACTTCTGTGAACTCATTGTTACAATAGAGTCCAACTTGGAACTTCGCCCAGTTGACGTTGCTAAGTGAGTTGTAGCCTGCCCTCCGATTGGTCAGTCCAGTGTGTTTGGATGTACTGATTGAAATGGATGTGACTGAGTGGTGTGTGTGTGTGTGTGTGTGTGGAGAGATGGGTGGGTGTGTGTTTGGATGGACTGATTGAAATGGATGTGACTGTCTTTTGATATCTCTTTGGAGTGGTGTGTGTGTGTGTGTGTGTCTGATATCTCTGAAACTGTATCCGCTATTCAGGAGTAAGAGCGTTAGCTATGCCAGAGTAATGCACTGTACGTGTGCGTGATGGCTGTGTGTGTGTGTGTGTAATGTGTGTGTGTGTGTAATGTGTGTGTTCCCTCCCCCAAGGTAATCGTCAGGAGCAAGACCGTTTTCGGGCAGAGTGATGGGTGTGTGTGTGTGTGTGTGTGTGTGTGTGTGTGTAATATGTGTGTTCTCTCCCCCCAGGGAATCGTGTGGAGCAGGAGCGTTTGCTTCGGCAGAGTAACAGCGCTGTGCGTGTGTGTGTGATATGTGTATTCTCTCCCCCAGGGTGTGTGTAGGGTGTTGCTCGTGTACGCTGTGTGTGTGTGTGTGTGTGTGTGTGTGTGTGTGTGTGTAATATGTGTATTCTCTCCCCCCAGGGTAATCGTGTGGAGCAGGAGCGTTTGCTTCGCCAGAGTAACACGCTGTACGTGGGCAATCTGTCCTTCTACACGACGGAGGAGCAGGTGCATGAGCTGTTCTCCAAGAGCGGCGATGTGAAGAGAATCATCATCGGACTCGATAAGGTGAAGAAGACGGCCTGCGGCTTCTGCTTCGTGGAGTATCCTTTAAACTTCTGCCCGTCAGGCACATCATGGGTAATGGAGTGTTTAAGGTGCAGTTGCATCATGGGTTATGTAGTATTTAAGGGGCAGTTTTGTATGGTGTTTTGTGGTTGCATCATAGGTAATGTAGTGTTTAATTGTAATGGCATCATGGGTAATGTAGTTTTAAAGTGCAGTTGCATCATGGGTAATGTAGTGTTTAAGGGGCAGTTTTGTGGATGCACTGGCCCTTAATCCGCTGGTTAGATATTACACACGTGCGGACGCAAACTGCAGTTGCATGATGGGTAATTTAGTTTTAAACTGCAGTTGCATCATGGGTAGTGTAGTGTTTAAGGGGCAGTTTTGTGGCTGCACTGGCCCTTAATCCGCTGGTTAGATACTACACACGTGCGGACGCAAACTGCAGTTGCATCATGGGTAATGTAGTGTTTAAGGGGCAGTTTTGTGGGTGCACTGGCCCTTAATCCGCTGGTTAGATACTACACACGTGCGGACGCGGAGAACGCCATGAGGTTCATCAACGGCACCCGTCTGGACGACCGCATCATCCGTACGGACTGGGACGCCGGCTTCAAGGAGGGGCGTCAGTACGGCCGAGGGAAGTCTGGAGGACAGGTGAGTCATGGCGGCTACATCACCTGAGGGTGGCGCTCAAACACAGATATCTCCATCACCTGAGGGTGGCGCTCAAACACAGATATCTCCATCACCTGAGGGTGGTGCTCAAACACAGATATTTACATCAAACACAGATATCTCCATCACCTGAGGGTGGTGCTCAAACACAGATATCTCCATCACCTGAGGGTGGCGCTCAAACACAGATATCTCCATCACCTGAGGGTGGTGCTCAAAGACGCATATCCAGAACCTTAGAGAGAGAGAGTTTGGCCAACTCAAGATTTTCGGTTCTGTTTTCTGATTGGCCCAGAGCATGTCACGTGTTTTATGGGCACCATGTTACCCTTCTCACGTCTCGGCCCCACACACCGCAAACCCTCGTGGAGGTGCCAGCTGGCCAGCTCTGTATTTAATCACGTTATTGTGCAGAATGAAGATAACATACGCTAAGATGGTTGTGTACATTGTTCTGTCATTCATGCAGATGCGACACTCGATGTGTTACTCTACAGCTACTTTGTCAATAGTTCCGTCTACAGTTGCAACAGCAAAAATTTCAGTTACTGAACCTTAACCTAAATAAATAAGCTAGTTTCGCTCCGTGAACGATCATAACAAACACAAACACTAACCATACATTCTTGGGACACATTTTGGATCACTCCACAAACGATTGTTAATGAAATGGATTTACTATCGTTACTTTGTCGTTACTTTATTCAAGTCCATGCTGAGTTAGCCTCCTGCAGTCCTAGACGGAGTTGTTGTCATGGCAAATTACGTCACTGCACGGAAGAACTTGACACTGCACGTAATAACATGGCGTTGATGATTCCAGTTCCCTGAACCCAGTTCTCTCTCTCTCTCTCTCTCTCTCTCTCTCTCTCTCTCTCTCTCTCTCTCTCTCTCTCTCTCGCACTCTCTCTCTCTCTCTCTCTCCCTGCCCTTCCCTATAGATGTAATTTATTCATCTTAGTAAATCAGTGTTGACAGTGTTGACCAAGTACTGAAAATGTACGCTAGTATACTTAAAACTAAGTAAGCTTCACTGTTTAGGTGTGAACACCTCATTGCTTGCTAAAAGAATCCAAAAATGATATAATATAAAGGTCTGACTCAATGAGCTAATGACTATAGTAGAGAGGTCTGACCCATGTGTGCTGTAATATAAAGGTCTGACTGAATGACCTAATGTCTATAGTATAGAGGTCTGACCCATGTCTAGAGGTCTGACCCATGTCTAGAGGTCTGACCCATGTGTGTGCTGTAATATAAAGGTCTGACTGAATGACCTAATGTCTATAGTATAGAGGTCTGACCCATGTCTAGAGGTCTGACCCATGTGAGCTGCCTGTCCAGCAGCCGTGCCTGTTTTAGAGCCTCCTGTGTTTGTCTCCTTCCTCAGGTCAGAGATGAATACAGACAGGACTATGACCCAGCCCGGGGGGGCTACGGAAAAGTCATTCAGAAGTGATTCACAACTGGGTTTCTAGGCTCTCTGTGTGTGTGTGTGTGTGTGTGTGTGTGTGTGCGCGTGTTTACGCATTCCTCTTCCGGGGTGGAGGAGGGGAGCAGTGTTTCCTCAGTGACGAGCTGTGTCTATGCTGTGTGTGTGTGCGCTCTTCCAGGTCAGAGATGAATATAGACAAGATTATGATCCTGCCCGGGGCGGATATGGGAAACTCACTCAGCAGCAAAGGGCTCCGGAGGGCCGGCAGACTTTTTAATTCCCGCCGCTGCTGCTGCAGAATTCTTGGGAATTCTTGGATTTTCTAGGCAAGTGAAGGGACTGGGAATGGTGGCCAAAGACAGCGGTTAGGATGCTGTATGGAAATCACTTTCAACAGCGGTTAGGGTGCTGTATGGAAATCTCTTTCAAGTTCAGTTTAGTTCTGCATCATCGTGCTGCCAGTCAGAAGACCCCTTTGGCTACGCATGAGTTGAGGAGGCTGCACACACCACCTGTGTGTGTGTGTGTGTGTGTGTGTGTGTGTGTGTGTGTGAGATTGTGTGTGCGTGTGTGCGCGTGTGTGTGTGTGCGGGTGTGTGTGCGTGCGTGCGTGCGTGCATGCAGGGGGGCTGTTGGCAGGGCAGATGATTGCTCTCTATTCCAGTCATTATAGTACACATGTTTTCTGTACATATATACTCTATGTATTTTGGCCTCTTTTTATAATAAAATCCTCTTTTAATATTCTGTATTATATGTGTGTGTTTTTCTGTTTTTTTTTTTCTTCTTCCTATGACTGTTTAAACCTCATGGTTATTCTGGTGTTTCAAATTGAGCCATATTATATTATATTATATTACATATATTGTCTCTAAGGAATCAAAGCATCATTGTTTGAATATTAATCTTAAAGGGGTCAGATTATGAAAAAAAAAATCACTTTTATGGCTTTTAAATGTTTCTTGGGTCTATAATGCCAGTTTGAAAAGTCTCAATTGTTCAAATAAAATATCCAATTTCCACTGATGCAGATAAACACAACTTTTTCACCTGGCCGTCATATTCTGAACGAAAACGAGGCTCGGGTGGTAAAACTAGAGGAAGTGCAGATGAAACGTTAATTCAATTCAATTTTATTTGTAGAGCGCTCATACAGTGCATTGTCTCGCGGCGCTTTACAGGCAGTACGGGAAGCATCCATGAGAAACAGGGACAAGGAAAAACTCCCTTCGCTTTATAAATGTAATAATTAATCATTTCTAACAGATGCCAGCCAGAAAATCTACTGCTGGTCCCCTCTCTTACTGTTGGTCAGGTGGAAAGTTGGGCAGGTGAGGGGCATCCCATCCCCAGAAGCTACTTCTGAAGTGAAAAAAAGTCCATAGAGGTGCACAGCAGACTAACTTTAGAGACGCACAGCACAACAGACTAACGTTTGGATGTTCGTACGTCATCATCAGACTCTGAATACTTTGAATGGGCTATTACATATGATTAGGGGTTCATGCACACGGTAGTCGCATGTGTTTGGATAAAGTTTGTTTGTCATTTCAAACTATTATGGCTAAAAGTTGTAAAGCTAACAAAGCCGTACTTTGCTGCAGAAGCAGGTGGAGGGTCCCTACTCTCTACAGACAAACCAAAGTGCCCCTCAATGACCTTATATAAGAGGAACTAGCTCTGCAAGTGTATATGCATGGCTGTGAATGTCCCTATACCCCTGCAAGTGTGTATGTATGGCTGTGAATGTCCCTATACCCCTGCAAGTGTGTATGTATGGCTGTGAATGTCCCTATACCCCTGCAAGTGTGTATGTATGGCTGTGAATGTCCCTATACCCCTGCAAGTGTGTATGTATGGCTGTGAATGTCCCTATACCCCTGCAAGTGTGTATGTATGGCTGTGAATGTCCCTATACCCCTGCAAGTGTGTATATATATATATATACTGTATACGGCTGTAAGTGTCCCTAGTATTATAATACACCTTGTGGCCCCTATAGCCCTGCAGGTGAGTGAATGAATCACAAAGGCCTGGTTCTCTTTGAGTAGCCTACGAAGGGAGGCGGGGCAGCAGACATCATTGTAGTATAGGTGGGCAGCAGACATCATTGTAGTATAGGTGGGCAGCAGACATCATTGTAGTATAGGTGGGCAGCAGACATCATTGTAGTATAGGTGGGCAGAAAAAGCAAAAGAATAAGTCCAGGTGAGGATATTAACTCTTCAATGATCATGTGACCCATAGAAATGTGGAGAAAGAGAGTTGCACCAGGGAGGATTCAAGCGGATCTTTGGTTGTACCTTACGCCATGACAAATGGGTTTCATGAAGCAGATGAGGGCTCCTTTAATTACCAGCAGGCTCAGATTACTACGCCCTGCAGGCTGCCCTCCGTCCCTCCCTCAGGTCTGAAGCATTAAAGCACTTACAGCACAATGCACAGCCCAGTGAGTCACACTCAACTGCAGCACAATGCACAGCCCAGTGAGTCACACTCAACTGCAGCACAATGCACAGCCCAGTGAGTCTAAGTCACACTCAACTGCAGTGCAGAGGAGGATGTCTGTCTGAGCTATTGTCTGTGATAAGCAGGCTAAGATGGGCTTACATTATTCATTGAGCATTAATTGAGCTTTAAGATAGGCTTACATTATTTATTGAGCATTAATTGAGCTTGCCAGACAATGGTGTGAAAGTGTGTTGACTCTTCAGAAGGTTCAGCACACACCCAATGCTTATTTAGGTAATGCATTACATGTAGTACTTGTCTCTGCTGAATTATTTACAAGCTTCACACACAGTCACAGATAACATCCATAGCCTATCACATTAACATTCTGAAGCTCTGCATCCATGGACACCCAATCGCACCACCTCTAAACAACATGAAGCAAAATTGGATATTTCTGAACAAATTTAGAAATCACATGAATGTCTTCAATACCAGCTGTTTGTGAAAATGAATCAACAGTTAGGCACGTATTATGTGCATTCATAGATATTCATTAGAAGCTCAGGCTTTTAAAATAACACCAACTCAGTGGCTTTATCATGATCTAGACCCGAAGTGTGGGGCACATTGAGCATTACATCTGCCGTGACCCATCTGCATAAGGTGAGCACACCTGGTGGTCCAAAGGCAAAGCGCTCGTCTGCATGGAAAAGATGAAAATATGTTGCGCAACTGATGTTTTTGGTCCATATTGAAGATGTCGGTTTAATATAATCAGATATAATAGATTGCTTATTAGTGAATGGAATGGGGGAAGTTCAGACACAGGGAAAGGTAGAACGCAACTTGAACACCGCGGCACAGCCGGTCTGTGGAGCAAGGGGGGCGTTGTTGTCAAGGTAACAAGTGAAGGTAACAAACAGACCAGCTGGGGAAAGATGTTGCTTCTTGGTCGCAAGTTTGGTCCAGGAGAAAATGGAGACTTCTAAAAGTAAATGTGATTTAACAACTTCCAGCTTAGAAAGCCACATACGTGTGCCGCGTTCAATTGGTTACATCTACGGTACCGAGTGGGAAAGAGGAAGAAACGGGTTGGGGATCCAAGAGTGGCCAGACGGGTCGAGATACGAGGGAGAGTTTGAAAATGGCCTGAAACACGGAGTGGGCGTTTACTCGTGGCCTAATGGAGAGGTTGGTGAATATTTTCAATGGATGAGGATAGTTGTATACAAGTAGTGGGGCTAGTCACGGTATTTACAACATGTCAATTGTTTGTGTTTAGATCTATGAAGGTTCTTTCTACAAAGATCACCGTCATGGCAAGGGAATCTACACCTGGCCTGACGGCTCCAAGTTCACAGGGAAATTTTATTTGAATCGGAAAGAGGGTTACGGCATCCAGACTTTTCCTGACGGCTCATTTTTCAAGGTAGGCCTAATTAGGAAGAATAACATATCTGCTCTGAATCTCCACACTTTAAATGCCTGCCTCCCACAACAAAATGCCTGCGGTTCATTCTGCTCGTCTGCTATTTCTCTAACCACAATTGTTGCTTTCGACAACCTGACAGAATGCTGCCTAAACTAATACAAAAGTAAGGAAACTTGACTTTGGCCCATTACATCAATAATGCCAATCATTAATCATTGATTAACGTTAGTCACCTTTACACTAGGTTGGCCCAAAGACTGTATAGAACTGGCCTACATTGGGCAGCCATGGAATAAGCAACACAGCCAAACAGTAGCGCCAACCAAAAATGTTGCCTAAAATGGCCTGATAGACTGATATGTTCTGTTGTTGCTTGGACCATTGAAGATTGAACTTTCCCACTGAAATATGAACAAGAAAAAAAACATGTTGGCCATACATTTTATTAATTTTACACATTGTCAGGGCCCTGAGTAGCGTGTGGAAGTTTCTCACAGCCGGTTTTGGTCCAGTTTCTCAAATCTTCCCTGTAAGTCTCTGGCAGTAAGCCAACATTTTTTTTACTGCAGCAAGAGAGAGGAACCGGTCTTCTTGGGATGTTGTCTTCTTGGGACGGCCAAAGCAGTCTCACGGAACGTGGTCCTAAGTTTGGAAATGCTAGCCTGATTTTCATCCGCTTTCACACCGTTTCACTTCGGCGGCGTTCGCCTGGCTATGGAAATGGCACCAGGACTGACCCAATGATGCTGCCACTCTGAACGGTGGGACCAAAGACTGTATAGAAAGGGTGGGACGTGAGCCTTGAGTTGTCCAATTGCATGGGCCCTATCCTGAAGGACAAACATGGCATCTTCCCACCAGCGTTGCTGCTTGAAGAGACCACAAACCCAACGTGTTGCGGAATGAATCCATGTTAAGGTGCTAATTTAAAGGAATAGTTCACCTCTTTATGAAAATTGGTTATTCACCCTCTTACCTGGAGTTACGGGTATGAGCATTTTGGTCTCTGTACATGCAGTGTCCTAGTCTGGCAACCCCAATTTTACCTTTAGCTTAGCATAGGCTCTGGAAAGTAAAGTTGCCAAAGAGTTGCTATCTGGCAACATTACATTCCAGTGCCTATGCAAAGCTAAAGCTAAAAAATGGGGGAAATTAGGGTTGCCACACTAGGAAAACACATGCACTGAGACCAAAATGCTTTTACCCACATGTGTAAATCCAGGTAAGAGGGTGTATAACCAATTAGAGGTGAACTATTCCTTTAAGCTCACCTGTAACTGGCTCTCACCTGCTGCATTTGCAGCCCAAAACAAGAGCGAAGGGCAGCTGAACTCTCTTACCGGTAGAGCGAAGAGCAGCAGAACTCTCTTACCAGTAGCGAAGGGCAGCAGAATTCTCTTACCGGTAGAGCGAAGGGCAGCTGAACTCTCTTACCGGTAGAGCGAAGGGCAGCTGAACTCTCTTACCGGTAGAGCGAAGAGCAGCAGAACTCTCTTACCAGTAGCGAAGGGCAGCAGAATTCTCTTACCGGTAGAGCGAAGGGCAGCTGAACTCTCTTACCGGTAGAGCGAAGGGCAGCTGAACTCTCTTACCGGCGGCCATTTTGGCACATTTCTGGTCTGCGCCGCTGCACTGCCCACACATATGGCTTTGCTGCTCCTCCCAGGAATGCACAACACTTCCAAGCTATAACCCTAGCCTACCTCATTGTACAGCTATAACCCTAGCCTACCTCATTGTAAAGCTATAACCCTAGCCTACCTCATTGTACAGCTATAACCCTAGCCTACCTCATTGTACAGCTATAACCCTAGCCTACCTCATTGTAAAGCTATAACCCTAGCCTACCTCATTGTAAAGGTGACAAATCAATCATGCAGATGATATAACACCAGAGAGGATCTCAAGCGGAGCGAGAGGTGTCAACGCTGGTTCAGCTTCCTGGTTCTATTTTTGCAAAGGGGAGGGCGGAAAAATCCCCCTTTATGCAGACTATAACAGAATGTTTTCTTATTGTGATGTAATGATCTTATGCAGACTTAAAGCAATCCTTTCTTATTGTGATGTAATAGCATTTATGCAGACAGGTAAGTATTCCAGTTTGCTCCCATTGAAATGTATTATAGATGCCTTATCTTGCTCACTATTCCATGATCTTATGATAACACTTTACTGATTACTATTACTAAAGGGGAGATATAATATATAATATAATATATAACACTTTACTGATTACTATTACTAAAGGGGAGATATAATATATAATGGCCCAAAGTCAAGTTTCCAAGAGTCAAGAGCAGTGTTGGGACTAACGGCGTTAGAGTATAACGGCGTTACTAACGCCGTTACTTTTTTGAGTAACGAGTAATCAAATAAATTACTGTATCCATATTCATAACGCCGTTTCCGTTACTGCCCATAGTAACGCTACACGTTACTATCCATATGGCACACAGGTGCATTGGTCGCACTCAGCAGGATAAAGGAGATCGCACTTTCTTTTCATATTCAGGCCAGTGCATGCGCCTGACGCAAGAGCTCTTTTCTTTTAGCCTATACAGCGGAGTTGTCATCCCAGAGAAATGTCTATCGGGCGCATCAATCGAAACGGCATGATCAAAGGTTTGCAATGCTGATACTGATATTTCCGTGTGTTAAATAGTTCGGTGACATTATATCCAAAAATAATATGATACAGTTCCTCCTCCTTCACTTGGGTCATGTCTGATAAACTCAAACGATATGCCAAATTAGAACAGAGTGGGATCCTACCGATTTCAAACGTGATAGCTCCAAACTTCTATAATATCTCCAAGCTCC
>JAODXP020007373.1:20000-35000 GCA_027497455.2 Sardinella longiceps | reverse complement strand
CAGTACAGGAGGAGTATACGGTTGTGAGCGTAAACAAGGCGGGGCCTAAAAAGGAAGTGTGTCATACTGATGAACCACAGAGGGAGGAGCCTAAACAGGAAGTGTGTCATACTGATGGACCACAGAGGGAGGTGCCAAAACAGGAAGTGTGTCATACTGATGGACCACAGAGGGAGGTGCCAAAACAGGAAGTGTGTGACACTGATGGACCACAGAGGGAGGAGCCTAATCAGGAAGTTTCTCATACAGAAGAATTCCAGACACAGGATCCTACTGATAAAGGGTTTGAGGGGGTGGGCCAACCAAAGAGGGATGGGCTTATTAATGAAGGAGAGGGGCTTGTGGATGACACACCAGAAAGGGCAAAGGTTGCTAATGGGGTATTAGACACAGAGCCTCAGACTATGACATCATACACCAACAATCAGTGGGAGGAGTCAAGTGAGAGGGTTCAAAGGTCACAGCTGAAGGGAGATACGACCTCTGACCTTGAGAACTCCCATCAGCCCCTGAGCGCTGACTCTGCACTCTCACTGGCCAGCTTCCCGCTTGGCGCCACAGACCAGACACCCTGTTATTCAGCACTGCCACCACTAGAGGGAGCTACAGAAATAGCCCACAAGATTGGCCTCGCCACTACCCAGTGAGTCTGACACACAAACACACACACACACACACACACACACACACACACACGATTGACCTTGCCACAACTCAGTGAGTCTGACACACACACCATGACTCCACACACACACACACACACACACACACACACACACACACACACACACACACACATTGTACACTATTGTATTGTTTTGTATTGTACGCTATTGTAAAGAGTACTTTGAAGAGAATTTCACATTTTTTTCAGGAGGTGTAGGCCTAATGTTTTGGTCAATATTTTTTGGTTACACCATATGGACATTTTTGACAGTAGTTCTTTTCTTAATCTGTGAAAACTTTTTAAACTGCATCTCATTAAAGGGTTAAAAAGAAATGAGCGTCACGCCATTGACCCACACAGACATAAGTTTGCCTCGCCACAAAATCAGTGAGTCTGAGAGGGTAACAGTGAATTTGCTACGGGTTGCTAGGTTGCTGACTGCTGTGTTGGTGTCTTTGCTACCAGGTTGCTAGGTTACTGACTACTGTGTTGCTGTGTCTGCTACAGGTTGCTGGATTACTGACTCCTATGTTGGTGTATTTGCTACGGGTTACTAGGTTACTGACTGTTGTGTTGATGTGTTTGCTACAGGTTGCTAGGTTACTGACTGTTGTGTTGGTGTGTCTTCTACGGGTTGCTAAGTTACTGACTACAATGTTGGTGTGTTTGCTATGGGTTGCTAGGTTACTGACTACTGTGTTGGTGTGTTTGCTAGGGGTTGCTAGGTAACTGACTCCAATGTTGGTGTGTTTGCTACGGGTTGCTAGGTTACTGACTCCAATGTTGGTGTGTTTGCTACGTGTTGCTAGGTTACTGACTGCTGTGTTGGTGTGTTTGCTACAGGTTGCTAGGTTACTGACTCCTATGTTGGTGTGTTTGCTGTGGGTTGCTAGGTTACTGACTACTGTGTTGTTATGTTTGCTAGGGGTTTCTAGGTCACTGACTGCTGTGTTGGTGTGTTTGTTACGGGTTGCTAGGTTACTGACTGCTGTGTTGGTGTGTCTGGTAGGTTTGCTAGGTTACTGACTCCTATGTTGGTTTGTTTGCTATTGGTTGCTAGGCGCAGTGAACGCTGGGCCACTCTGCGGCTGCTGCTGTCTCGGGGGCGGATCCTAATGTCTCCCAGGTGCCCATGCCCGTCCTCTTCCTGGCCATCAAGGCTGCACACACAAGCCGTCCAACTGCTCCTGGAGTCAGGAGCCCGCACAGACATATGCCTGCCTTCAGAGGTATGTATACACACACACACACACACACACACACACACACACAAGCCGTCCAACTGCTCCTTGAGTAAGAGTCCCGTACAGACATATGCCTGGCCTCAGAGGTATGTATATATCATACTTAATGCATAACTTGATCCATTATGCTTCACACAAATGTAGGGTTTTATTTATTTCTTTTGTATACGTTTTCATTTATTTAATTCTCTGTCCAACCCTGTTCTGTGTAGCTCAATGGTCTGTATCCTCTCTCTCTCTCTCTCTCTCTCTCTCTCTCTCACACTCTTTCACACGCACACACACACTCTCTCTCTCTCTCTCACGCACACACACACACACACACACACACACACACACACACACACACACACTCTCTCACACACACACACACACACACTCTCTCTCTCACACACACATACACACACACTCTCTCTCTCTCACACACACACACTCTCTCTCTCACACACACACACACACACACACACACACACACTCTCTCTCACAAACACACACGCACTAACACACACACACACACACACTCCTGTGCTGTGCAGCTGAATGGTCTGTATCCCCTGCATGTGGCGGCTGGTCTCCTAGGAGACGAAGGTCCTCGCATCACTGAGCTGCTGCTCCATGCCGTGGCCGACCCAGACGTCCAGGCACACGACTCGCACGCGCTCTTTGAGCTCGACAAGGTCAGAGTTCACCGCACGCGCTCTTTGAGCTCGACAAGGTCAGAGTTCACCGCACGCGCTCTTTGAGCTCGACAAGGTCAGAGTTCACCGCACACGCTCTTTGACCTCGACAAGGTCAGAGGGCACAACAGACCTGCCATGTGTTCCAATACCCATACTTCCTGTGCTTAGTTTTAGTATGAATGCGCCACATTCAGATCGCGGTGTGTGTACTGTGCTTAGTTTTAGTATGAATGCGTCACATTCAGATCGCAGTGTGAAGTGTACTGTGCTTAGTTTGAGTATGAAGGGTGGAAGTGTACTTACTGTGCTGAGTTTGGAGATGTGTTCCCATTCAGATCGCGGTGTGAAGTGTACTGTGCTTAATTGAGTATGAAGTGCGTTCACATTCAGATCGCGGTGTAAAGTGTACTGTGCTTAGTTTTAGTATAATGCGTTCACATTCAGATCGCGGTGTGAAGTGTACTGTGCTTAATTGAGTATGAATGCGTTCACATTCAGATCGCGGTGTAAAGTGTACTGTGCTTAGTTTTAGTATGAATGCGTTCACATTCAGATCGCGGTGTGAAGTGTACTGTGCTGAGTTTGAGTATGAAGTGCGTTCACATTCAGATCGCGGTGTGAAGTGTACTGTGCTGAGTTTGAGTATGAAGTGCGTTCACATTCAGATCGCGGTGTGAAGTGTACTGTGCTTAATTGAGCATGAAGTGCGTCACATTCAGATCGCGGTGTGAAGTGTACTGTAAGTACCCAGATGGTGCCCTCATAACGGTCAAATTGCTGAGTGTGGATCGATGTACACTTTTCGCACTCAAAGGCCGCCATCTTAGCTACGTAGCGGAAGAGGCAGAGCCAACTCGGCTCGAGAAATTATTTACAGATGGCTACCGGAACTGCCAGTCGGCAGCTTACGAACCTTACGAGCATAAGTTTTATTGTTCAATATATGCAAACCCAAATAAATGCTTAAAAAAATTACAATGTACACTGCGCTGGTAGTTACAAGCCCTTTTTCCATTAAAAATATAAGTCGATTTAAATTGATGCGCTACAAAAAGTTTGTGCGACATAAGTGATGGAAAAAGAATTATATCGCTCCAACGCCGGTTATGACGCTACAAGTTAATTTGCTCGGCAGAGGTGGATTAAGAATGTTATGGAAAGGGTTGGAGCGATATAGAATGTTGCGCACGGATTTTGAATGTTATTCTCCCGCCTTGCTGCGACTGTAACCTAACCTAATTCCTCCCAGGATTTGCCCGGTTAGCTTCGCCAATTAGCATTGCACTTCCTCGTCGGCATTTTCCAGAAATTACATCATATCCTACTCCATTTGACATATGCTGATTGGTTAATGCTACACTTTCAGCTCATGTTAACGAGCTCCCTGTGCGCAAACTTTTATGGACGTGCCCAGACTTGCCGTCAGTATCTCATCTCCATTAGTAACATGGGCCCTCATTGGCCTAATGAAATGGAGTCGGAAGTGAACTCCATGAACATGACAACTGAAAATTTTGTTAAATTTTGGATGAATTCACTAGCCTAGCATTCCACATTGGAATGAATTGGAGGCGGGACTTAGTATGTTTCTCCAGGTTTATTAATACCTCTATGGGTAAAACACAAGGGCTGATTGGAGCTGTTGTGTCTGTTGTGACCTTGTTGTGTTGTGACTGATGTTTGTTTGTGCCACTGTAGAACACGCTTGTGGTTGTGTTTGTGAGTGTTGTTGTTGTGTGTTATTGTGTGTTGTGTCTGATGTTTGTTTGTTTGTGCCCCTGTAGAACACGCTTGACCCTTGCCAGGCAGGTTTGGCAAACAAATCTGTCACCTCCTCTGGAGGGCCACCTCTGGGCTCAGGAGCGCCCCCCGATGGGGGCAGAACGCCACTGCACATTGCCTGCCAGCGGGAGCACGACTACAAGGTGCGTCAGCTTGGTGTTTTAAAGTTAAACTTTATTTATTTAGCACAGGGCCAGTGTGTAGTGATCAACATTTTAAAATTGTGCAATACCAGTCAAACATTTGGAAGCAACCAATTTTTTCTTTCTTTTTTTATTTATTTATTTTTTTTCTAAATTATATTAGGTGTCCTCACATTCTAGATTTTTGCCGAGCAGCGCCATCTTGAGGCTCATAGTGCAGCGCCATCTTGATGCTCATAGTGCCTGCTCCCACATAACTGACACAGTCAATGCGAGTTAAATGACGGCACGGACAAATCTAAATCTTTAGGCAATCAACATGCTTACAGCGTTTACTCCCATTCAACGTTCACACTTAGCGTTACTATGCTGCCTACATAGCAAGCATTCAATGCGAGTTGCTACTAACGTCAAGTGGTTTATTTGGATAATGGTAAGCACACAGTTCACAAACATTCCTTGAAACACGCATACACCAAGGATGTTTTTAATGCTTGTTTCCATGTGTAGGGGCTCTGATAATGTTGTGACCGAAACATCATGCTGTGTCGAGACTTTGGAATATTTTAAAAATAGCGATTTGGATGCAGGGGGTACAACATTGTACTATGTAGTAAACAGTCCTCAGTCTAGACTCTTAAAGTTAATCGCGGCAGATCTTAAATGGCAGCTACTGTCATTATTTTCACTTTGAACTATAGTTTGACTCATATACCTGATAAATAAAGAGCTTCAACGCTGGAGTTTGACATTAAATGGTTTAAATATTCCCAGGCGTTGCTCATCGCCCGTATGGCCTGGGGGAAATTTGCAGCACTCTACCCCCGCTCTACCCCCAAGATGGCGCTGCTCCGCAAAATTCTAGAATGTGAACACACCTAATATGAATGTGGATATGTTCTAGAATGTGAAGACACCTGATATGAATGTGGATATGTTCTAGAATGTGAAGACACCTAATATGAATGTGGATATGTTCTAGAATGTGAAGACACCTAATATGAATGTGGATATGTTCTAGAATGTGAAGACACCTGATATGAATGTGGATATGTTCTAGAATGTGAAGACACCTAATATGTGGATATGTTCTAGAATGTGAAGACACCTAATAGAGACAGAGCGCACCCGCGTATCTAATTTACGAAGACCACAGCCCCACGAGGGGAAACCTTTGCCTCAGCCCTCATTGACTTACATGGGGAAAAGGTGTTGTGCCCACACTTTTGGCTTTTTGGGAAGAAATGAGAAATGCCCATAAAATCCATTCATGACAAAATCCACTGTCAACAAGGAGTACAACCCAGTATGCAAGTTAAATAAACTGACTAACACTTGTAAAAAAAAGTCTATGAAGCAGATAATAAACGTTATACTGCTTCCCCATGTCGAAGACGGCGCATTACATTCTGAAAACCATGTTGATAGCTACGAAACCAACAACTCAACTCAACTCAAAATGACAGTATATTTGTGGGACATATATTTGTAGACTTAAACAGTAGTATATTAGCAGCCTAACTCTAACATGAATCATGATATTATTGCACTACCAATCAGCAACCGGATCACAAAATCTTAACGCCATATCTGCCCAGAAAACGTTTGCAAACATGACGATGTTTAGCATTGCTAAGTACACCTTTAGCTAGTCTGGAGCCTAAAACTATTACATTGTACATCGCTTGATGAAGTAAACAGTATTTAGGCTTTTGCCTAAGTACAGACAGGAAACCGAAACGTTTATCACCGTGATGCTCAGCTGGTAAGTTAATGTCGTGGCAACATGTTAATGGAATAACTATGTATAGCCAAACAAGCTACTTATCGATAGCTAACTGCTATATAACATCCAAAAGCATCAAAATGCTTTAGCACTACTGTAGGCTAATTTAATAGCTCAACTAATGTTGACAACAAGAAATATCCTACCTTACTGACGATTTGCTTGCTGAACCTACTCTCAGTTCAGGACACCCAACTTTCTGCCTTCTATTTAATATAATATCCATAGACCGTGTCCTTCATATGGCTTGTAGCAACTTCATTCTCCTGACAGGCACTGTATTTCGAATTGGCAACTTATAAAATTGAAGTTCTGGGTTCTTTCACTTGTTGGCAGTGCATTTTGTCACACAAAAACATTTTGCCATCGTTTGTTTTTTTAATATACGACTGAAAAGTCGGCGCGACACCATTTTCCAATGCAAAGTCAATGGGAGCCGAGGGCTCAGTATCCCCCCGGGAGTCATTGTGACGTAGACTTGCACTGTCATCTAATATGAATGTGGATATGTTCTAGAATGTGAAGACACCTAGGCTACGTGCCCACGACAACGGTCTAAGTCATAAACGCAGATGTCCGTTTTTTTATCCACAATTTATCTGCGTGCCTACGAGCGTTTTGGGGGTGGATATCTGTCTGCCCATGGACACGGGGAAAACGTATAAAACGTGCAGTTTGCCTATGTACTATGCACGCCACGGGCGTAGGTGGCAGTAGCACCAACACCAAATTCCTGTTTTGCGTTACTTCCTCACGTGACTTCGACATCTTCCCGCGTCAGTTTAAAGAAAAATGGCGAAGCACGGCAGTAGCAGTACGTCTGCAAATTTTGTGTGGACGGACGAGGAGGTACAACTTTTATTGAACACCACCCTCAACTACAAGACCACGAAGGCAGTTTTGAATGTCGATTGGGAAAGAGTTCAAATTAAATACGGCGAGATTCGGGAGTCCTTCATAGAGAACTACCCCAGCAATGGTGAGGACCCAAAGTTCCCTCATGTGAAGGACCACATCACCAAAGTTCATATCGCAACAAAAATCAAAGCGGTCCGTATCAAATATAGGCAGGCTGTGGACACCCAGCGCCGTAGTGGGCACGGGAGGGTGGTGTCTTTGTTTTTTGAGATTTGGGGTACCACCCCTGCCTCTACAGCGGTAGAACATGGCATCGAGACGGTCAACATAAATGACGGGGCTGCAGAGCCGGTCGGTGTAGAACAAGAAACAGCCGAAGAACCGACCTCATCGTCAGAGCCGGGAGGGGAAACGCTTACGAGGAGGAGACACTTACTCCAGGTATGATGTTTGACGCAAGTGTCAGTCCCAAACACCATGACAATGTAAGGAGCATCCCTTGTTCCGCCTAATTTGTGTGTTCTTTTTTTATGTATACACAAACATAACCTACATACATAAGCAGTGAGCGAAAATATTGTAGGGGAGACCGGGGTAAGATGAGCCACAGGGTAAGATGAGCCACCCCCTTTTTCTTGGAAACCATAAACAAATGTTATCATGTGCTAGGATTTGAAGGTAGAGGGAATCATTACCCTCTGTCTGTGAAAAAAGCAAGTACATGACAAATGTGGTTTAAAAGATATGAGTAAAAAAGTGTTTTTTTGTATCACGTGTGAATTTCTTCACATCCAGTGTTAAGATGATTTAGAGAAAACCAATAATAATCAAATGCATTATATCTCAATTAGTGCTCTTATAAGCCATGATGTGATTGCTAAACAAAATCTTCAATGTGACCCTAATTTGCTGGGTGAGGCATCTTTTCCAAAATCATGTAGTGGGGTAAATTGAGCCATCTGGCATGGGGCAAGTTGAGCCTATTCAATTTCCATATGTTGAAAAAATATATATGTATAATCTGTTAAATGGATGAAGATTAGTTGTGCTTTTCACAGACATCTCCAAATAACATATTTTAAATCTTCACTAATGAAAAATGTACTATTTTTCTTAGGTTGATCATGCAGTCAGGTAGTACAAATGGACGAGGCTGCAAAAAAGGCCAATAGCATTCCTTCCTTGTCAAATTTTTTAATGGTTTTGCTCTGTTTTGCTAGGTCTCAGACTAATAGTCTGTTTGATATTGTTCTATTTCAATATTTGAAGAAAATGACTATGATTTTTAATAAAAAAGTTTGTTCTGGCTCAACTTACCCCTACATATGGCTCAACTTACCCCGCACATGGGGCAAGTTGAGCCATGGGACCACTTTTTTTTGAAGAGGTCATATCTCCTTACCTGTGTACTGATGGTATTTTTTGGTCTTACAATCAGATACACGCAACGCTGTCAGCTAAGGATTCACCAAAATGCAGGTTTATTCTTTACAATGTTGGCCAAACAAGGGAGTTAACAGTGAGCTCTGCGAGTGAGCGACCATGCAACTAACTTTTCTTACAGTTAGGCCTGACTTTTAGGCTCTTGTGGAATACACATACAAACAGACCAAATGTCTCCCCTATACAAGGATAGGAGAGGGGAGGAGGGGAGAAGAGAGGGGAGAAGGGGGGAGGGAAGAGGAGAGGAAGAGGGGGAGGAGAGGAAGAGTACGGGGGAGAAAAGGAGGGGAGAAGGGGAGAGGAAGAGGGGGGGAGGAGAGAGGAGAGGAAGAGGGGGAGGAGAGGAGAAGAGAGGGAAGGAGGAGCGGAGAAGGGAGGGAAGGAGAGGGGAGAGGAAGAGGACAGGGGAGGGAAGGAGAGGAGAGGGGATAAGGGGGGAGAAAAGGAGGGGAGAAGGGGAGAGGAAGAGGGGGGGAAGAGAGGAGGGAGAGGAGAAGAGAAGAGAGGGAAGGAGAGGAGAAGAGAGGGGAGAGGAAGAGGACAGGGGAGGGAAGGAGAGGGGATAAGGGGGGAGAAAAGGAGGGGAGAAGGGGAGAGGAGAGGAAGAGGGGGAGGAGAGGAAGAGGGGGAGGAGAGGAGAAGAGAGGGAAGGAAATAATGACAATATTATTACAATATCTTAATGAAAACATTCTTTGGTCTGTGTTATTTTGTAGGCCAAACTTGACAGCTACAAGACAAGCAGGCTGCAGAAGAAAGTGCGGAGCGATGTACACCATGAAGACCTCCAAATTAAAAAGAGAATTGCAGACATCATGGAGAATGCAGAAAGGGAACACAGTTCCAGGATGGATGCATTGGTGGATGCCCAAACCAGGATGAGCCAGGCTTTTGAAACTCTCGTGAGACATTTCACCTCACCCTATTACAGACCAAACACTGCTTTCTCACCCACATACACACAGCCCATGGCCTCCTCAAGCACCTACTTACCACCTTCCATGCCCTCTTCCCACCAATACCTACCACAAGAACCACGCATTCCCTCCTCTAGCCCATACATGCCACCACCACAACCATCAGCACCAGCAACAGCACCATGTACACAGCCACAATATATGGTCACCTCACATGCTAAACCTCACGCACACACCTCATCCATGGCCTCTTCAAGCACATATGTGCCCTGCTCTCACCCATTCACAACACCAGAAACACCCATGCCCTCCTCTAGCCCATACTTACCACCACAACCACCCAGGGCTGTCCCCTCCACATATCAGCAGGTTTCAGAAACCACTGATGAAGAGGAAGATCAGGTAGATTTTATTTCCATTTAAGTAGCCGTGCTGACATGCCGTATTCTTAGCTGTCCATCATGTTGATGATGACGCTTGTTCTAGGGGGTTTGGGGCTGGTGGTCAACGTTGTTGCTGTTGCCGTTGATGCCACCGCTGTTGATGCCACCCTGTGTGGCCATGGAGGCCGATTTTTGAATGTACTGTTTATTTCTGTTGGTCTACAGTTTAGCCATGTATTTGGTTTATGGCTTTCTGTGCATGATGTTCACATGCACTTTACGTCCTGAAGAAAAGGCTTTTTTATGTTGCTTTGCATTAACTCAGTAATAACATTTCATTTCAAAAGCACTTTATGTACAGTTTCTTGTGGATTTATGTTTGAACGAAGTAAATTATTAAATATTTAATATTAAATTATTTGTGTTATTTGTGTTTTTGAGAAACTTCTTACACACCTCATTTTGACAGGTGAAGAACATGTGCTGTGCAAGCAGTTAACTTATTTCAATAACCAGTAGACCTATGTAATATCATGGTGGTGTACTCACAGCACAAATTTACACCTCTGCATTTTAAGAGGTATTGCAGAACCACTAAAACATAGTAATCATAAGCATAGTGAATGGATGCATATTATTTTGCCAAAAACAAAAGGTTTTATTTAGAACCTGTCCCAATGACCGAGAACAACTGCATGAAGTCATGAACACAAAACATAACATAAACAGTCTGATTGTACAACAGTTATGTTATGGGTCCAAATCCTTTGTGAGGACTCTCCTCACTCGCTTTCCAGCTACCTCGTTGCAGTCTGTGGTGTAGTTATTCCTCTGTGGGGGAGGTTGCCGGTCCCGGTCCATCTGCATGGCTTCCTCTTGTGCATGGTGGCTTACGGTGGCATGACAAGCCTCACAGAAGTTATGGAGGACGAAACAGGCATAGATCACGCTTGGCAGGTCACGGAGATTTATGTCCATGGGTCGTTTCAGACATGCGAACCTGGCCTTGAGGCGACCGAATGCACATTCAATGACCATGCGGGCCTTGCAGAGACAAAGGCCAAAGTACTGCTCAGACGGGGTTGCACCTCCATTTGCATACTCCTTCATCAGGTAAGGAAGAAGGGGATAGGCTGGGTCTCCCAACAGGAAGATGGGGATAGCCTCCTCATCAGCCACTATTTGCCTCTCCAGTGAGGGAATCTTCCCAGTCTTCAGGTAAGTGTTGATTTTCGAGTTGCCAAAAATCCGAGCATCATGCACACTCCCTGGCCATTCACGACCACATCCATGAATCTGCAACAGAAATGAAGCACCATCACTGAAGTGAACAAATAAAAAGTGAAGTCAAGTCAGCTTTTATTGTCAGTTTCTTCATGTGCAAGGAATAGGATACATGCCTTATAACAATAATAACATAACAATACAATCTAGAATAAGTCAAGGCTATGCAGTACTACACACAGTGCTGTCCAGCATAATTGTAGTCGGGTGTTCAAGTAGCAGCCACACAGAAGAAGCCACACAACTTATAAAGTTGTAACAGGACATAGATTAGGCTTATTACATGGATGTAGGCCTTCAGCTACTGGTATGTTGTGTCAATGAGCCGGCTACTGTGTTATGAACGGCATGCTGTTACATTTTTGTTACAAGTTCAAGTTTACTTGTCCCCCCAAGTGAGTGAGTGTGGTGTAGGCCTAGCTGATGTCTTTGGAATGATGACCTGTCTGTGACCTTAACCTGTTCTTGTGGTCACACACGGCTTGGACGTTCAGCGAGTATTTTCTCTTCCTATTGATGTAATCGGAAGAGTTCACAGCCGGCTGTTTTATCTCAATGTGTGTCCCGTCTACTGCTCCTAGACACTGGGGCATTCCATGATCTTCTAGGAACCCAGCCACTAGCTTCTCAGTACCTGGGACAGTGAATGGCAGCTTTAGGTATTTTGGTCCCAGATGAATCGTAATCGCATGGCATGTGTCCCTTAAGATTCGTGACACTGTGGATCTCCCCAAGCCAAACGCGTTCGCGGTTTTACGGAGACGCCCCTCATCGCTCAGGTAGTATAGTGTACATGCTACCTTCTTCAGAGCCGGCACTGGTGCCCTCATATTTGTCCATTGGCCCTCGATGTGAGGACGAAGTAGGTCGGTCAGGGCATAAAGCGAGTCTTTGTTCATTCGGAAATTCTCATACCAGGCTTGCTCGTCCACCACATCATTTCTGAAGTTGTCCCACCACTCGGAACTTCTTCCAGGTCTCGTCCACACTCGTCTATCACTTCGCCGTGTCTCCTCCAGTGCCTCATCAATAATATCGAGAATATGCTGGTATCGTCTCTTATTATCTAAATGACAATCTGTCACTAGTCTCGCCACTTGTTGGCATGATTCATGCAAGGCGTTTAACGCGGCGACGGCTACACGCTCATCCATTTTGTCAGGCTGTCAGGTTGAACGTCAGCTGTTTGGTGGTAGAACGTCAGCTGTTTGAGGTGCGCGTGCAAAGAAAAACGCACTTCTGAGTTTTGAGTTGTTCCAACGGCGACGACAGGTTGGAGCGTTTTCAAGATCTTCACTTTGGAGGGCGTTTGTGTTTTCTGCGTTTTGAACTCAAAAAAACTCCGTCGCCGTTGGCACGATAGCCACATCTGTGGAAATGTTCCACGTTTATCTACCGTTATCGTTGTCGTGGGCACAGGGCCCTAATATGAATGTGGATATGTTCCGGTCTAAGTTGCAAAAGGCCTCCTCATACCTAACCACAGCACTTGAGCTTTGTACACATTGCAGTTTACTTCAGATTTTTCATGCATAATCAATCAGAAGCGTTGCTTAATTGAAGTGCACAGAACCGATCTGCATGTTCGCATTTGGGCTGTCAAATCCACTTTGGTTGCTATGGTAGCCGAACGCATCATGCCCAGAAATAAACAAAACCAAATCAGAAGCAAAACACAATGTTCCAAGTAAGCAGAATATGGAGGAATAATCTGCCTTATTATAAACACAAGGCTCCAAGTAATGAGAAAATATCAGAAATGGAGTAATAATCAGCTTTATTCTAAACACAAGGCTCTAAGTAAGGAGAAAATATCAGAAATGAAGGAATAATCAGCTTTTTTTCCTGTGTATCAGTAGCCTGGCACGACCTTCAGCGTTGCTCTCACGACCTTCAGCATTGCTGTCGCTGGTCTGGCCAGCTGCTGATCTGGACGGATTTCTGAGTTCCACAAAAATATTGAGCTCCACCCCCTTGGTCGGTCGGGAACCAATCAACTTTGAGCAGCTCCAACGGCTCTCAGTGCTGTTAGCAAGCAGTTCCCTTCGCATCACAAAAGTCAGAGGAAAGAGTGGTGTGATTGGTTTTGCTTTGGCACAGCATTTTCTAACATCAACCAGTAGCAAACCGAGGCATTAGAGGGAGGCGGGTCAACCATGCGCTTTGAGAAATGACAGCGCTAGAGGCTCTTGGTCAGACCAAAGTCTCGCAGAGCTTTGAAAGTCGATGGCAATCAGGCTAGTGCAGCGTTTCTCAAACTGTGGGCGCAGACAGCTCTTTGCGATAGACCAACGGTCGCACCATGCCCCTGAATTCACAGCTATTTGTCAGATATGCGCATATGACAGTAAATTGAGCTTTCCAATGGTGGTATTTGCTAGTTGCTGTGATGAGGGGTTTGAGAGAAATTTGGCTTTGAATTAATTACATGAAAATTGTAACAATGACAAAAATCCTGCGCTCGCGAAGTATTCCTCACAGAAATACATGTATTGTGGGAATATTGAGCCTTCCAGGTGGGGTGTGAAAATGTTCTGCCTTCCAAAGTGGGGAATGACAGAACAAGTTTGAGAACCACTGGGCTAGTGCATCAGTGCAGCGCAGCCGATGGGCAACTATCTTGCCAGTGGCTCAAAACTTTCACTGATGTTGCTTTCCAAGGTCATTTGAAAGTTGTGGCGAAGCATATTGCGCACTGACACTTTGTAGCAAACTATAGATTCTTGAAGGAAGAGTTGACATTAATTAATCAGTCACTTCCATCCATCTACATTCCAAGTTGAGTGGCATGTTGGGATTCTATTTATGTGGTCAAACTGTTCAGATGGAAAAACAAATCTCATAGGAATCCCAATTGAAACCACCTCCATATAATAAGTGTTGGTATTGAGTTGTAAGTCTGAAATGATCCTGCACCTGAATGTTGGAGCTAGTGTGTATTTACCCTGTTGCTGTTGCTGTTTCCTCACTGAATGATTATTTAGCTCTATAATCTTTGTGTTCTGTTTTGTCAGAAAATAATAATGTGTGTGTGTGTGTGTGTGTGTGTGTGTGTGTGTGTAGAACGCCAGAGATGTGGTGTGTGTGCTACTGTCTCATAAGGCCAGCACCAGTCTGCTGTGGAGTGGACACTCCCCCCTCTCTCTGGCCATCGCCAGTGGCAACGACCTGGTACGTCACTTAACAACATTAGCTCAACTATCTTAGCTCAACATTAGCTCAACTATCTTAGCTCAACATTAGCTCAACATTAACTCAACCATCTTAGCTCAACATTAGCTCAACCATCTTAGCTCAACATTAGCTCAACATTAGCTGAACTATCTTAGCACAACCTTAGCTCAACATTAACTCAACCATCTTAGCTCAACATTAACTCAACCATCTTAGCTCAACATTAGCTCAACATTAGCTCAACCGTCTTAGCTCAACATTAGCTCAACCATCTTAGCTCAACATTAGCTCTCTTCTCACAGACCGAGGGTGTGTGAATGGCTTCAGATCAACAAACAATCTTAGCTCACTTCTGACAGACCTGAGGTGTGTAGCGGGGTCCAACAGTAGCCTACCCCACACAATGGCATATGGAATAGCATGCCACACAAACCATGTCAGAGAGTCAAACGCGATGTGCACAATGGTGTTGGCAGATTGATGGACTTGACTTGACACCTCTGGGTGCACCCTGCACCACGCCTGGTTGTCTTCCCATTTAAAGTTTTAAAACTATTACGTGTAGCACATAAATTTGCATCGCAGAAGGTAAGTCCCGGTTTGTAGAGGTAGGAGAATTTTGGTTGACATTGATTGTTT
>JAODXP020007373.1:0-10000 GCA_027497455.2 Sardinella longiceps | reverse complement strand
AAAACTACCTCTGATTACAACAGATTCTGCACTTTTCATAGCTAACATAAAGCACAATGAATATTAAAATCAGAAGTGTTCATATGGAACAGCGTTATCCATGCCAAGATGCCTTTATGCATTTTCTCTGCACTAGCGAAATAGGCTACACTATTCAAATGCAGAGGATAGAAGTTTGAAGCTATTGTTTACCTTATCTTGCTTATATTAATATGTTGCAGACTGTTAGAGTTGATATCTAAGCTTTCTTTCATTTGGATGGTTTAATTTTAAATCACAAACTACCAAATGCATAGCCGATTTTTGCACAGCAATATTCCAGAACTGCCAGTCGCGTTTTAGAAGCGCTTCTTGTAGGCTACCCAAAGATATTGCGCTAGTTCACTTTCCTGACAGAACGTAGCCACTAGCTAATGCCAACATCTAAACAGCTTTAGATGGGAGATGACATGTTTAAAAACTCACGTGAATGAGAGGAACATGTCCAAAGTATTGATTAATCATAACTGGAACTGTGAATTAGGACTGAAACCCGTGAATGAGAAAAACATTTCTGCATACCTTATGTCTGAGAACTTGCCGTCTGCAATTGTATGGCAAGCCGTTTTGCCTTACAATGGCAAGCCATTCAGTACTAGCACAGTTACTCAAATCATTGCACTTTGAAAATACTGGTAACAGAGTAAATAGCTCAATACAATTATTATTATTACTAGTGTTTGTAAATACTGCTGATAATAATGGCAATAAACAATTAGTGTTTTTTCCCAAGTAGGCCTATAGGCTGCTGATTTAAACACTGGGCTATTTATGGGGCTTTTTTCCCTTCATGTACCGATTTAAATACCGTTCAAGCACCGGAACCGTTTTAAAAGTACCGATTTGGCATCGGTATCGAATAGAACCCAATCGATACCCAACCCTACATAATCCCCTATTGACTTGCTTCACTCATAACATTGGGAAGGTTTACATGCACAGTTTGTGTGTGTGTGTGTGTGTGGTAGATGTGTGATGTGTTGTCACTAATGCAGAGACGACCTGAAAGATTTCACTCGACTCTTTAGAACACTGCAATTCCCTGCCGGAAGTGTTGAGGCAGTAACCTCATCTGTCCGCTAAGATGCCTGCAATAGATGTGAATGATGAGAATAGTGCCTGTGTCCATCCTGAGCAAGACTGTTGTATAAAGTAGCTGGAGTAGACGTGAGACCGCTATTAGCTCAAAGTACCATTATCAGGCAAAAATAAACTTGTGTGGAAGTAGAAGTGCTGCTTCAGAAAACATCATACTTCAATGTTGGCCTAGTACATCAGAAGCAATGCAGAATGCGTCTCTGCAACTCTGCTGAACAGCAAAGCCTGCCTGTAGAATCGCTACATTAAGTACTGAAAGTTTTAAACATGTAGCAAAGCACCTAGCTCGCTAATATGCTAGAAAGCAGTCAAAGAGTTTTCTTGTTAAAGTTATCATATTGATCTAGGCTATTTAATTTTAGGCCACAAGTAAATAGTCATACCTTGACCACTGTGATTCTCAGTAGGTGCCAGACGGATGGTCACCACCATTAGCCCAGCTCAACTACGCAAGTTCATTTGACAGTCTAACAGAAATCGGTGTACTCCAATAGTCTATCTCGAAATGGAGCAGTATGAACACTGACAACCTTGACTGAGAATACGTTCCCATATTGACTGCATTCAGTACTCCTGAAAGAGATCGAAGAGGAGCATGAGTGTGCTCGTATCAAGCCGCTTTTGCTACAGTTCTAGGCTCCACAGTAATGATTAATGAAAACACTGCGTGATGATGGTCATCTGCAAATGAATAGACTACTCAATTTGAGATGATGATGATAATATTATTATAACAACAGCAACAAGTAACTAATCAGCACATCATAATAATGATAACGATAGTAGACAGTATTAAATTCATCAAAAATAATTGTTTTAGCTTTTCCCGAAGTAAATAGTGTGAAGTGATTTCGGAGAAAATCAAAACGATATTTACTCTACTAGAAACTAAAAGTACATCGATAATCGGTGACTAATTGTAGAATTGATCTTAAGATTAGTGACTACTTAAGTAGTTGCTACTTGCAGCTCTAGCTATACATCTCTATTGACTTGCTTGATTCATAACATTGGGAAGTGTTTACATGTACTGCTTATGCGTGTGTGTGCGTGCACGTGCAGTAACGTGTGTGTGTGTGTGTGTGCGTGTGTGTGTGTGTGTGTGTGTGTGTGTGTGTGTTGACTGGCTTGACTCATAACATTGGGAAGGTTACATGCACTGTGTGTGTGTGTGTGTGTGTGTGTGTGTGTGTGTCCTCCTAAGAAGCAAGTGTTTAAGTACTGCTATCAGTGTGGCCGCTCAGTAACTCTGTGTGTGTGTGTGTGTGTGTGTGTGTGTCCTCCTAGGAAGCAAGTGTTTAAAAGGATCCCCGGCTAGTTGGGCATGTTAGCGTTATAAGACTAGCATTGGCGTCAACTTTAATTGACGTTATTCAAAAACATTAGAAATACGACGGTTTTAAAGAAAATGTTTATTAGAAGCTGAAATTCATTTCTCTAGTAAAGTGTCCATGTGTGTGTGTACGCCTCAATGACTTATGGGTAAAACGTGACGACAAATGGTTGCACTGCTTTCGGTCAAGCTGGGGCTACACATGGACAACGTAAATATTGGTCCTCTATCATATTCTCACCTCTCCGATCATCATCCAACACCGTGTACTGTCTTCCGCGTTTGTTCCCTTAATTCATGTGTGTGCGTTGGTTTAAACGGCAAATTTAACAGAAGAGGTATTTTACTTTGCAATAACGTCCTAAACTGGTCCTGTAAAGCCATAGAATTTTGCTGGACAACCATTTGATGTCACGATTTACCCATAAGTCATTGAGGCGTAACCGTAATAGAACTTTACCAAAGAAATTATGTTCAGGTTCTAATAAACATTTTCTTTAAAACAGTCGTATTTTTAATGTTTTGGAGTAACGTAAATTAAAATTGACGTCGTTACTAATCTTATAACGTTAACATGCCAAAGTAGCTGGGGATCCTTTTAAGTACTGCTACCAGTGTGGGCGCTCCGTAACTGTGTGTGTGTGTGTGTTCTCCTAGGAAGCAAGTGTTTATGTACTGCTACCAGTGTGGGCGCTCAGTAACTGTGTGTGTGTGTGTGTGTGTGTGTGTTCTCCTAGGAAGTAAGTGTTTAAATACTGCTACCAGTGTGGGCGCTCAGTAACTGTGTGTGTGTGTGTATGTGTGTGTGTGTGTGTGTGTTCTCCTAGGAAGCAAGTGTTTAAATACTGCTACCAGTGTGGGCGCTCAGTAACTGTGTGTGTGTGTGTGTGTGTGTGTGTGTGTGTGTGTGTTCTCCTAGGAAGCAAGTGTTTAAATACTGCTACCAGTGTGGGCGCTCAGTAACTGTGTGTGTGTGTGTGTGTGTGTGTGTGTGTGTTCTCCTAGGAAGCAGGTGTTTAAATACTGCTACCAGTGTGGGCGCTCAGTAACTGTGTGTGTGTGTGTGTGTGTGTGTGTGTGTGTGTGTGTGTGTGTGTGTGCGTACTCTCCTAGGAAGCAGGTGTTTAAATACTGCTACCAGTGTGGGCGCTCAGTAACTGTGTGTGTGTGTGTGTGTGTGTGTGTGTGTGTGCTCCTAGGAAGCAGGTGTTTAAATACTGCTACCAGTGTGGGCGGAGTGTGGGCGTGGTGCTGGTGCCCTGTAGTCGCTGCCATGAGGTTCTCTACTGCAGCAAGACCTGCAAGATGAAGGCCTGGAACGACCGACACAAGGAGGAGTGTGTGCGGGTGCAAGGTTGGAGGGACTGCAACTAAATCACTCACACACACACACACACACACACACACACACACACACACACACACACACACACACACATAATGAAGGCCTGGAACGACAGACACAAGGAGGAGTGTGTGCGGGTGCAAGGTTGGAGGGACTGCAACTAAATCACACACACACACACACACACACACACACACACACACACACACAGCATAGATCTTATTCTCAATCGCACACACACACTCCCACAGCAGAGATGTCTCTCACACACACACACACACACACTCCCACAGCAGAGATGTCTCTCTCTCTCTCACACACACACACACACACACACACACACTCCCACAGCAGAGATGTCTCACACACACACACACACACTCCCACAGCAGAGATGTCTCTCTCACACACACACACACACACACACACACACACACACACACACACTCCCACAGCAGAGATGTCTCTCTCACACACACACACACACACACACACACACACACACACACACACTCGACAGCAGAGATGTCTCACACACACACACACACACACACACACACACACACACACACAGCAGAGATGTCTCTCTCTCACACACACACACACACACTCCCACAGCAGAGATGTCTCACACACACACACACACACACACACACACACACACACACACACAGCAGAGATGTCTCTCTCTCACACACACACACACACACACACACACACACACACACACACACACACACACACACACTCCCACAGCAGAGATGTCTCACACACACACACACATACACTCCCACAACAGAGATGTCTCTCACACTCACACACACACACACACACACACACACACACACACACACTCCCACAGCAGAGATGTCTCTCTCACACACACACACACACACACACACTCCCACAGCAGAGATATGTCTCTCACACACACACACACACACTCTCCCACAGCAGAGATGTCTCTCACACACACACACACACACACACACATGAGCTATTAAAGGCTTTGGGCTCCAATGCTGTGTCTGAGTGGAAGCGTGTCACACACACAAAACTCTACACCAGGAAGTAAAAAGCCTTCCTAATTTAGTTCTCAACTTTTTCTCGTGTCATTTTACATGTTCTTTAAAGTCAAGTTTTTAATCATTTACTACACCAAGGGAATTGTAATTGGTAACCCTTTTAAGAACAGCACCTTTACTTGAGTGGACCTTAAGTTTACTAAAATCAATTCTTGCTTGGGTAAAAAGCATCCATTTTGTTTTGTCACAGTTTAGGATCAGTTTTAGATCAACCAAGTAACTTGGTTCGAAAACAATCGAAAGGACAGTTGCAATCAATTAACCCAACACTGCAGTACAAGATTGTGTCATCCACATAAAGGTGAACATTACATGCATGAAGTGCTGAGGCCACAGCATTTATGTCAATTATATAATATAAGGGTCCTTAGCACAGAGCCTTGAGGTACACCCTTTTCAATGTTTATGAAGCCAGACTGTATGTCATCCATCTTTACACACTGAGAATGGCCAATGAGATAACTATGAAACCATTTAAGGCTTGCCTGATCAAAACCAATCAAAGATCATTTATTTATTGAACGGTAAGTGATGATTAACTGTATCAAATGCCTTAGACCAGTCAACAAATAGAGTGGCACAGTGCTGTTTATTGTCCAAGGCAGTGATCACATCATCTAATACAAGGAAAACAGCAGAGACTGTACTATGCCGGGCTCTAAAACCTGACTGAAATGGACTTAGAAAGGAGGTTATTGAAAGAGAGGTTTTAAGTTGGACATTAATAAATGACAAGGATTTTAACAGGGCAAGCAATCTTTGATATTGTCCTCTAGCTGTTCATGTCATCTTGAGCACCATTTTTATGAAGAGGAACAACAAGAACCTTCTAGGAATCAGGAATAACACCAGCAGTTATAGAGACACATGAGAGAAATATGAATGATATTTTGAAAAATAACAATTGCTTCTTCTAGGAATCAGGAATAACACCAGCAGTTACTGTGCGTACAGACCGAGACCGATAAATTGCCAAGAGTCGCCGAAGACTCCCAAGAAACATCGCTTAAGCACAGCAACCAAAACGGCAAATTTGCCCATGACGTTAGCATCCAAAGATTAATCGTGCTTCTCGGCATCTCACCAGTAAATCGACATTCTGATTGGTAATCGCCCAACCGCATCATAGCTCATAAAGTTAACCGAAGTTTAACTTGATTCTATCGCCCAAGTCGCCCAAGTTTCGTCGCCAAAGTCGCCTGCCGCTTTTGTCGCCCAAATCGCCGGTCCCAATACAAAGTCAATTACTTCCGTCGCCCATGTCTGAACGCACAGTTATAGATACACGTGAGAAATATGAATGATATGTTGAAATTAAATAATAATAATAATTTAAAAGTATTATAGAGACACATGAGGGAAATATGAATGATATGTTGAAAAATAACAATTGCTGAGGTTAGGAGAAAGGATCCAGATTATCAGCACCAGAAGACTCTTTTGGAATCAGTTTTAGTCAAAGCATAACCCTAACCTAGGGCTGGGCGATTATGCGATCTCGATTAGGGATCGCGATCAAATTTAGTTCGATCACGGTGATCAGCTGTGAGCATATTTTCTCGATCACGTGCGTTACATGTTGGAAAGGTGCGCGCCGACTGCTGCAAACAATCTAAGTTCCCTGCACCACTTTGAGCAAGCCTAACTTTACCAGAGAGAACTTAGCCGTTGTTTCGGGTATTTATGAAGACACATGCATTTCTATCGTCTTTAGGAAATTCTGGGAGCATTCCATAGTTAGATGTTGGTAAACGGACAGCCACAAGTGAAAGATGCTGTGGCGCATGCTCATTGCGGCGACACGGTCAGGTGCGCGTCTTGTTTGTTTGTTCGTTTTGTTTGACCAAAGTTTGTGTCTTTATTTTGCGAACTAAGTGTAAACGCCCAAATTAACACAAGATGAGGAGAAACACCGAAGTATTTCTCCTTGTGGTTTTAATATTTTGCCTGCTGGACTACACGGTTCTTGTGACTGGGCTTTCCGAAGGTCTTCAACTTAAAATCACCTATAGTAGAGAGGCTCTGCTGAACATCAGGGAAGCGGTTCCCTCTCTCCCCCGAAATAAACTTATTGGATTACCGATACCACCTCTCGGATGCGACAAACTAAAGCGAAAACGTGGAAGGAAAGGGGGAGTGCGAACTCGACTGAAAAGGAGGCCATTCAGGCCACCTCTACCAACCATCATGTTTGGGAACGTACAAAGCATTCGGAATAAAACTGATGAACTCCGGGCCTGTGCGCAACACCTGGCCGACTACCGACAATCCTGCCTTATTTGCCTATCAGAAACCTGGCTGACTGAATCAGACCCCGACTCATCTGTTGAACTGGAAGGCTTCACACTGGTAAGGGCAGACCGCGACTCAAACTCTGGGAAGAGCAAAGGTGGAGGTGTGTGCGTGTTCATAAACAACAGGTACTGTAACCCAGCACACGTCACCGTGAAACACAAACTTTGTACAAAAGACATTGAACTGCTATCGGTCAATCTAAGACCTTATTATATGCCCCGTGAAATACATCAGATTTGCCTTTTTATTGTGTACATTGCACCTTCGGCTGACGTTAAGGAAGCTTGCAACACTATACATGAAGTTGTGACTTTGTCCGAAGCAAAAGCGCCCGACGCCGCTAAATTGATATTGGGGGATTTTAATCTTTGTTGTCTGGCGGAGACTCTACCCGCTTATCACCAATACGTGTCATGTCCCACACGAGAGGGGGCGTGCCTAGACCTGTGTTATGGCAATCTGGAGAAAGCCTATCGCGCAACGGCCCTACCTGGGCTTGGAAAGTCGGATCACAACATGATCCGTCTGACACCAACGTACCGACCTCTGCTGCGCCGCGAGACAGTAAAGAAAAAAAGAGGTTAAATGTTGGACTACTGATGCATCCAATATTTTAAAAGACTGCCTAGACTGTACTGACTGGGAACTTCTGATAAACTCTTCCTCGAACATCAATGACGCTGCGCTCACGGTCTCAGGATACATTAATTTCTGCGAGGACATTATTGTGCCAAAAAAGACCGTGAAACTTTACCCAAATAATAAACCATGGATCACTCCTGAACTTAAACAACTACTTAACAGTAAAAAGAGACTGTTTAAATCTGGAGGCTCAAAGGAGGACATCAGATCTATTCAGAAAAACATTAAAAAGAAAATACTGGACTGTAAGACTACCTATAAGAACAAGATTCAGTCACTATTTAACCATGACGCTAAAAGAGCCTGGCAGGGATTGCAAATTATGACTGGATACAAACCTAAAATGCAAAACTTGACTGTTTCTGATGACTATGCTTTCTCAGATGAACTAAACACCTTTTATTGTAGGTTTGACAGCACGGACTACACCACTCAGCAGAATTTGGCAATGGATGCAGTCAGAACCATGCAAGTTCGTGACATACAAATTAGCACTGAGGAGGTCAAAGGACAGTTTCTACGTATTAATATTAACAAATCTCAAGGCCCAGATGGCATTAGCTGTAAGGTGCTGCGCACATGTGCCGACTCTCTTGCCATTCCATTTCAAATGCTGTTTCAGCAGTCAGTAGACACAGGATTAATCCCTGCTCAGTGGAAACAGTCTCTGATTGTACCGGTGCCTAAGAAAAGCAGGCCCAAGGAGATGAATGATCTGAGACCCGTTGCATTAACCTCTGTGCCCATGAAATGTTTAGAGAAAATAATTTTGAAACATCTGCTTAGTGAGGTAGCACCATCTCTGGACCCATACCAGTTTGCATACCAGCCAAGGCGGGGAGTGGAGGATGCACTGCTTACTATGATAAACAGCATATTGGAACACCTAGAGGAGCCTCACAGCTTTGTAAAAATAGTTTTTATTGATTTTAGCAGTGCATTCAACACCATCCAACCCCACCTACTGGTAGACAAACTGGTCAAGTTAGGTGTTAACCCAAGGCTCATCATATGGATTAACAACTTTTTGTTAAACCGAACTCAGCAGGTTCGATTTAATCAGGCCATCTCATCTGCTAAGGTCATTAACACTGGAGCCCCCAGGGATGTGTGCTGTCCCCCATACTCTACACACTTTACACCAATGACTGTCGTGCCCTTACGACCACACACTCCTACTTTAAGTATGCCGACGATACTGCCCTGGTGGGGTTCTTAAAAACAGGGGAGCTGTCAATGACCAGGTTTGAAGAAGAAGTCGGTAGCTTCATAAAATGGTGTTCTGACAACTTCCTCAATGTAAATGCAAGTAAAACGAAAGAAATGGTTATTAATTTCAGACGTAGTGCAGACGTAGTACCAAACACAGTCGTCAATAGCACATTGATAGAGAGAGTTAACACCTACAAATACCTGGGGGTTGAGATCGATGACAAATTGAAATTTGACAAATGTGCCATTTCTAAGGTAAAAAAACTTCAACAAAGAATGTTTTTCTTGAGAAAATTGCGTAGTTTTAATGTTGACGCCCACATTTTAGAGCTATTTTACAAGTCTGTACTCCAGAGTGTCTTGTCCTTTGGCTTGGTCTGTGTCTTTGGTAGTTTGCGTAAACAAGACCAGGACAAATTGCAACGCATTATCAAAACAGCTAGCAGGATTATTGGGTGCGACCAAACCTCAGCTGCTCAGCTTTTCCAAGATATTATACTAAACAAAACTGTAGGTATTCTTGGAGATGCTACCCACCCTCTACACAACAGATTTCAGTTAAGCCAACGTGGTAATGGGAGACTGCTACAAAGGAAAATAAGAACAACTAGGTTCAGCAGGTCATTTGTTCCTTCCGCAATCAAAATTGCAAATGAAAGACACGGTTCTCAGCAGAGGACTTGACACTGTGGTGCTGTGTGTGTGTTTGTGTGTGTGTGTGTGTGTGTGTGTGGAGAGGAACCAGAGATGTGTGTGTGTGTGTGTGTGTGTGTGTGTGTGTGTGTGTGTGTGTGTGTGATGGGGGGGGGGGGGGGGGTATTTATCTGTATCTATTGGTCTTTTATTTATTTAACTGTCTTTAAGTCTTGTCTTCCTTGTCTTAAGACATGTCTAACTGCACCTTGACCACTTGAATTTCCCTTTTGGGATAATAAAGTTTACTTTGACTTT